>BGPR01015317.1:0-36970 GCA_013235015.1 Araneus ventricosus
TGCCTTCTTTATTCCTCTAGTTTATAAATAAATTATCCAGGTAAAGGTAATTATTCTGCAGAGAAAAATATTTTGGAGTACATTTTTAAACTGAGATCCTACCTTATCTGGTAAGACGGCAGATTAAAACCTTCTCATTAACTGATGATGAAATGTAAAAAAAAAATTAAAACCTGAAATTAATTACAAATACTTTTGGTTAACAGAAGTTAAAAGACAGTTTTTAAAAATATCTTTTCAAGCACCGATTGTTTCCGAGTTGGTAAGCCGACACTGATACTGCCATGAACAGCTAACCAACTAATATCTTAAGTCAGTCACGACTGTAAAGGAAATCGAGAGAGTTAAAAGTTTCGATGCTCGATTGGAACATCGAATTTGCTTGGTTAAGCAGATATAAACTTTCACGGCGCATTAGTTAAGAAATCATAAGGTGAAATTAACTGGAAAATTGGGAAAGTCTAAAGGCACCGTTTCTCAAGTCAACACGGCAAGCACGGATAAAATCAACTTCGGAAGTTTAGAGAAAAGATTTATCACAAGCATGTATGACCTGGATAATCATTCATCATATTTTGTATATAGCTCAGTAAAGTGATTTTTTAAAACTCGAAATAAAATCGTAGACTTTATTTCGTTGCACATTATTCAACCTAGGATAATTCCAACTCCTTAAGAAGAAAACAGATAAAATTAGTTATGTTTACATATTGCAATTTGGTAAAAAAATGATTTAGTTAATTCAATTTATTAAGTTATCAGAAATTATATTAGCAATGAAGATTCTGGTTTTACAGAAGCAGAAATACGTAGCACTTAAAAAAAAACTAATTTCTAAGTTCCTTTAAAACCACTACCTTTATAGTTTTTCTTCCAAAGGACATTATTAAAATTCGCCTTGTTCCTAAATTTTAAAGTGTTGTAGTAAGGATTTTAAGTCCGGTTAAAATTCGGCTTAAGTCCGGATTTAACGTTGAAAAGAAAAATCAGCGCGAATTCTCAGTTAATCTAGTTCCGTTGAAATTTTAGACGCTCACCTAGAAGAGCTTAATTCTGGAAAAAAATTTGACTAATATTTTAGTTAATATTCAAGTCAAAGCAAATTTAAAACTTAAGACTTTATAAGAGTCCGTTAATACAGTATTTTCATCAAGTAATCTCTTGAGAATATAAATTAACGAGCACGGGAGTTAACTAGATTAAAGAACTTTCTAACACTAAGATTTTAACTGAAATGAAAGAAAATTACTTAGTTTTTTGAAGAAAAAGCCACCATGGGTTGCATATTTCATTTAAAGGCTGGTGAATATTTCTCCTTCCCCGATAGCAAAGCATTTAAAAGCGGAAAAGGGAAAAAATTCATTTAAAATTTTTAAAAATGTATCTGTTTCTAGATATATGTTAGCTTTTTCGATTAATATTACACTCCTTGAATTTTTAACCTTCTTGTAGATACTTTTATTGTTAACTGACTTATTGTTAATATTGATTGTTAATTACAATATATCAACACATTTTTTTATTTACTCTTTGGCGATTAACAACAGATAAATATACAAATCACATGGACTGGCCAGTGGCGGTTATATCCGGTATCTGCTTTAAGTGTCATACATGATTACCTCGGGTGTAACGATCAATAGACTAATGCTGTCTTTTAATTTCTAACTTAATTATCAGCAATATGTAGGTAATTATAATGCAGCATTATAATTATCTACATCTGATGCGGCACAATACACGATGAATCTCATTATTCATTTATACACTACGTTCACAGAACGTGCACAGTCATAGTTTTTTTTTGTTGTCGGTCATTCTCCAATGTCCAGCGAAAGCCGGTGAATCCAAAAAGGACGGTTTCGTCTCGCGCTACAATTTTGTTTCCTCTTTACAAGGGGAACCTCAATCTAAAGCCGATGGGATAAGCAGACTTCAACTCTAATATGTTGAATCTAGTGAAGAGACGTTAAGCCAATCATTCACGATCTCTCCACAGCACGCAAATGGTGTGGTGGCACTCCACGGCATTCTGTTTTTCAGCCCATCCATTTAGGCAGGTCATTCAAGGCAACTACGTGCCAACTGCCCACAACGGTCACTCTGATTCTCTTCTGCGCCTATTTCCCTCGGCTTCAAAACGCGAACCCTCGCCTGCTCCGATTCCCTCTAACGTGAGAGAGCTTCTCCCACCCTCACCCACGTACCTACACCAGCCGCATTTCAGCATTTATGGCCCGGCATTCCAAATGGTGCGTTTGGATTACAAGATAACTTGTATATCCAAATGTCAGACCACACCACGCCAATTGTCACAAGATTTTCGCACTGAAGACCGCACTGTGCGCTCGTGAATGTCCAGCTTTACACCTGAATTCACTAAATGCCGCACTGACTAGCCTTGCGACTAGCATTATTTGCGATGATACACGAATGAAATCAATTCATGCGCCGTCACATAACTGCTCATACATCAAAATATCTGTCAGAACGTTGACTCACGCTGTGTTTTGATGTCACATCTTTTTCCTCTTGAAAGATTCTCAATGGATTCACAAATTAAAACGGCGTGGTACATTTAACGTGTATCACATGATCATGAATTGACTCCTTTGGTGACCTCAATATTGTCATTCACGAATCAACCCGTAAAGAAGAATTCCGGCAACAGTTGGCATCCGAAATCTGTACCGCAGAGACGAAAACTGGCTACACCCGGCACCAATCCAAAGCCATTGAATTGCAATTTGATTCACGAGTACAGAAAGCAGAAGACTAACCAGATGATTTTGCATACTTTTGATGCGAGTTACCTTTCAGTAGCAGCACTTTGGAGTAGCAAACTCCGTCGTGAAAGGGTTAAAGAGTAACGTTTGACAAACAAAGACTACAAAGTTTAAGATGTGCGTGTTTCGACTTTGGAGTCAGCAGTACTGAGTTAAGAAACCCGATTCCTCAAAGCATCCTCCATGAAGATTGGTTTGATACACATTTTCTGTTTGCACTGATCTTCATCTGCCTTCTTATGGATAAAAGTTACGGAGATGTATAGTTATTTATTTAACAATTTGCGTGAGCTGCAAAAGCGAAAATCACATAAAATTTAATGACCCCAAGAGAAAATATATGTCTAACTTTAAATATGTCCTCGGAAAAAAACCTAAATGTATGGCTACTAGTAGTTATATACATGGTTAATTTAAACGTGCTCAATTACCATCCATTTTCCTGTACTAAATAAAGGAAAAGCTATCCTATGTTTTTACTATACATTTATTGTCGCAGGAAATACGGTTGGGGTAAAAAAGCTCAAAACAAATCTTATTTAACTAGATTTTTAAACACCGTCCTGTAAACATCAATCCTCATTTTGCACACAGCACCGAAAACAACCTGTTCAACAATAACCTTTTCACCATGCCCAAGTCACCTGTTGGAAAATGTCAGTGGAGCTTGGCGCCGCAGATTGGCGCGATCCTGGAGCAAGCAACCCCAGTTGATTGGACTCGGGCCCAGTGGTTGAAGGAAGGTGGAAAGCTCGTCTTATCCGCGGCCTATATTTAGAATCCCGGAATCTGAGACCAGGCGGCATTGTCCCATCCCCCCATCCCATAAACAGAAACACACAGTTACTACTCCCACAGTACCAGCAAAACGTAAACAAAACGTGCGACACTTGTTGGTGGAAGAACTGAGGCTCATTCATCCGATTTTTAGAGTAGTCCTCACTTTTTATTCCTAGGAGGACGGGAAAAAAATAAGTAAAATGCTTAAAAAAGGAGGCGGCGCCAGGCCGGGATTGAAGCACTGATTGAGCACTTGTCAGCGAGAAGGTTTTTAAGCTATCTGAGAGATAATGCGATTTAGGGATGATACTTGTTCCATGGAGCACAGTGGTTCTATTCAAGCATTGCCGTTGAGTGATTGCTGAGCGACTAGGAGGATTGCCCTTTTTGAACTTTAAGAAAACAGGAGCGAAAAACCTTACTTTGAAATGATGGCTCACTGCAAACTTGATACCAGAATTTGACGATGTTAAAAAATAATATAAAACGTTAAGAAATGGGGGGTGGGGGTATCACAATAATTGGAAAAGGAATGAAAAAAAACCATCCCCCCCCCCACCCATCCAACTATAGCTGTCCGATTTGACACTTTTTTCTTGTCTAAAATTAGAAAAAAAAATCAAAGAAACCATTATTCATTTCGAAATGTATGGAAACGTACAAAACTAATCTCATTGTTCTTACATTGCCTATCAAGCCTACTAACTAAATGTACCGGTGCTGGTACGTTATGTCTTCGAGATCGGATTGCCGCAGGCGGTTGATAGTTTCCGCACAAAGTCTACTTTGAAATAAGGGAGATATTTTTAATAAATTGAATTCATATCCTTAAAAAACTTTTCCTCCTATGGTTTCAGGCGACACACTATGAAATATCGGAACTTTGAAGATTTTTTTAGCATTAAAACCAATAGGAATGAATCAAGGGCACGGCAAAAGGACAAATGAGAGTTATTTACTAAAGAAGTTTCTCCACATAAATTAGTAATATACAGTAATTAGAACCGTTGATTATAATTAACCCATTTACGTAGCAGCATCCTATAGATAAGATAGTCAACTTATATGATTTTCTGTAATTTCTGACCTCTCTCAAACTTCCATCAAGATCATGTCTCTACGTGCCCGTCAAACATTTGCAACTGATGAGACCCTCAGTGCTGCATTTCATTGAAAAGTATTTCAGTTAACTTAGAAAGATAAGATTTAGATGGAAAAAAACCGCCAAAATGGATATATCTATCAAATAAAAAATAATGGCATTCTTACATCAATGTAGCGAGACGTAAATTTCTAAATGCCCTCACATTCCTCCTGTTCAGATTTGCCTCTTACAATACTGTTTTGGGATGCAAAAGATTCTTGTCTGTATTCAAAGTGTTCTGAAAGGTCAGTCTCCTGCTGCTATTATTCACTATCTGTGCATGAAAAGAAGCCGCGAGTTTTTAAACTTTGAACTCGAATTTCTTCTGAAATAACGCACAGTCTTGCCTTAGCGTCTCCTTCAACCTCTGCCCTTTCATTTTCCTACCACAGGCCGCATTTATATGTCAAAAGAGATTGAAGGGGAAAAAATTAAAGAAAATGAGGGGAGGTCAGTTTGTAAGAAAGCGAACATGCATTTTTAGTGGAAAGGTTAGAAGGAGAATAGACATTCCGTCCATAGAATTCATTTCCGAACTACAAGTTAAGTCAAAACAAAAGAGAAAATTCGTAAATGAGAGGTTCGTAAAAGCGTGGTGTTAAAACGAAACTTCTGAAGTTATGGGTCGTGACCACAAATGAGGTTGTACAAACATGGCTGTCTTATCAATTGGGAAAATTGTGCTGTAGCCCAGGGCGCCACCAATCCAAAGGCGCTTAAAAGTTTACTGTTTTTTTTGTTAATTTTGAAGCAAAAGTTAATTTAATTACAATTTTAACTATGTTAAAAGTAAAAGTATGATTAGGGCTTGTAACTAGTGGTACACAATAAATATGTATAACAGTTCAAAAAATAATCATGAAGAGACAATCAGTGAGAAAATCCTAAGCTTGTCTGCATTATCAATGATAAAGCAGGTAGCTGCACGATGATACCTAATATCATAGTAGGGCATAAGATTCAATTGTTTTATTTTTTATTTGTTTATTGATATAATAATTATTTTATTAGATAGGTATTTTCGTGGCGCTGAAATTCCTCGTTACGCTTTTGATGGCCGACAAAATGCTCTATCCCAGGGCGCTAAAATTTGCTAAGACGGCCCTGTGCACAAACTTATGACAGCCCATCTGTCAGATTCTTCAACATTATTAAGCAAAAATAACTAAGAAACCAATTTTGTTTTGAAGTCTGTCTTGAACCCAGTTTTCCAAAATCGCATGAAAATTTTTTCGGCTGAAAATGCCCGCCCCCCCCCCCCCCCCCAAAGATAAGATATTAACAGAGAAAATGAACAAAGCATTGATTCAATTTTTAACCAGCGGGAGTGGTCTCCCCTAAATTTCTCGAATACTCCTAACACATTTAGAGAAAAAAATAAGCTAAAAGGAAGTAAAACGAACAAGAACTCCTAACGCAGTGGAGAAAAAAATAAGCGAAACGTCATACCACGATTTCCGAAGGTCGCCCAACGCGGAAGTGGAATTAGAATTCGGAGTGATTACCAATAGGGCTGGGTGTAAGATAAAGAAAACGAAATTTGCAATTTGAACGCCTTTTATTTAACCGATTGACACACAAATTGGACACAAATCTACCATTAAGGTTAGAAAACTGCATGCAAAATTTTATTTATCTAAGTAATTTGTTAAGAAGTTATTGCGATCAAAAGCATGCGATTATACAGACCGACAGATTGTCAACCCTTTGACAGATTTGGCCCAAAATTTTATACGGACCTACATTCCTGATGATAAAACTGTGTACCAGATTTTATCTATCTAGCTGTTCAAGGTTTTGAGTTATTAGTGTTCATATGAACGCGGACAGACAGACTTCCCTTCGACGGATTTTGTCCAAAATTTGATAGAAACCTACAAAGTATGTGTCAAGATCAGATACCAAATTTCATCCCCGTAGCTCAAATAGTTTTCGAGCTATCGTGTTCACACACACAGAGACAGACATAATTCCAAAATTGTGTTTTTCGGACTCAAGGAGGCCTAAAACGTGGATATTCGTCAAAATCTCGAGTTCGAATTTTTTGACGATTACAATACTTTCTCTTTGTATACTTCGTATGCGAGAAAATAAAAAACAGAACACCTGATTAAGATTATAAGCAATCGATAGGAAAATATGAAGAAATTTGCTTCTTTGAACCTAAATTTCAGAATTAAGTGCGATAAGCGTAAATACTAATTATAAATATTCACACGAGCTATTTCGGTAAAAAATTAGGAAATAGAATTTATCAGCGAGCAAGGTTTTCTTCCTTTAAGAGTGGAATGCACTTTTGAAATAAAATCCGCATTGATATCTGATTAGTGGAACGGTATATCTTACGTCAATCTCGTTTAACCTTTGGTATTCCCAAAATAGATAAATTATTGCTTTATGATAAAAGTCTAACGATTATTCAAATCATTTCACATAACCATATGAAAGAACAAACAGTTACGACAAACATTGTAAAATTTTTAACGTGCGTTTAGTAAAGAGCATTGATACAATTACATCAATGCATTTTATTCCATTCAAAATATGATCAGATTAAAAAAAATCAAATATACGTGTCATAGTCGGCAATGAATTACGAAAGAAAAATTTCATCAAATTATCTTATCTCTAACCGGAACGAATTTGGTAGGAATTGGCGTGGTCTTCGAATACAATATAATGATTAAATATTTTGAAAAATTCGATAAAAATAATTTTATTGAAATTGCAATAAAATCTCTTGTAACTCACAAGATCAAAGCATTATGAATTCCTTTAATAGTTGTATATATATTTTGCATTCAACCTCATTAAGGTTTTCTTTGAGTTTTAACTGCTATCTATGTTAAATTGTCTGCCTTTTAATTTGTTGTAATTATTTTTTCCGATTGTAAACACTAATCAACTAAAAAACTATTGAATAAGATATTAATGAACCAGCCAAAATGAAAAATTTTATTTAGTGAGCAGATTGAACGGAGTTATAGATTTTTCGGCACAACAAATATTTCAAAATACCTAGAACCATAAATAAATTTCCAAATTTTATTCCACGAAAATTCTTGCAAACATCAGGTTTTATTGGAGCGTCATGCAAAGTTAAAAAGGAAACTAGAGAAAATCTTGGTTCAGATTGTTAGCAGAAAGTTGTTAATTGAGAGACTTTAAATCTCTTCAGCTATTAACAATAATATTTTGAATGCTATAACTTACTTATGTTTAAGTGCGTTTTATTATTTTAACATTTTATTGTGCTATTTGTGATGAATTTGTCCCTCTCTTTTTTTGTAAATAAATTTCAGTCCTGTTTTTTTTCCAAATCGCCTTCAGCTTGGATCAAATTTGTTTTATAGAAAATCTTCGAACATAGGAAGGATTTCGCATAGCAAAACAAACAAACCTTTCAATTGGATACATCATAATTTGTAATTCAGGTCATTGGATTGAAAAATTAATAATTTAATGGATTTTAATCTTCATTACATCAAAATAACGGAACGTATAGTAGAACTCTGGACAGGTAAATCTAGGAACCAGCCTAAAATATTTTCAATCACTCTCGTCAAAATCAAAAAAAATTTTAGTCAAGTCAAGACCGAATATTTCGTCTTTCAGGCAGATTCATTTGTAAACCTAGAAAAATATACAACAGAAACGCGAATAGAAGCCGAAAATTATTATAATCTTTGATATAGACAAGAAACATCTAAAAGAAACTGGTTCTTTTTGACGTGAAAACGTCTTTTCGCTCGAAGACTTGACAATACGTAAAAGAAACATTGTATTAAAATTTGAATGCAAAAATTTGAATATTACGGGAAATATGAGCATTTGCAGTAAATAATGTTTTACTGCGCATACGCGAAATGTAGTTCCATATACTGTCAAGAGATGGCGCCATCAAAAGCTACTCTAAATAAAACATAAGAAAGGCGCTTTTCAGCTCCGCACCGAGGATTCTTCGCGAAAATGTCGGGATAAAATCATAAAACAAGTATTTCGTATAAATATGTAATTTATTTATGAAACTCTTTAATACAATATTTACACAGAGTAGTATAATGGTTACAGAATAGATAAATCACAAGTTTATCGCATGTAGAAAGGGTCTGTGGTAGCTTGTGATTTATCTATTCTGTAACTACATTACTACTCTGTGTAAATATTGTATTAAAGAGATTGATAATTAAATTACATATTAATACGAAATACTTGTTTTATGATTTTATCCGGACGTTTTCGCGAAAAATCTAAGGCGCGGACCCGAACTGCGCCTTTTTTATGTTTTTTTCCTTTGTTCATTTTATTTAACAAAATAGATGATCTGATGATCACTCTAATAGATCTAATTCGAATAACAAGTTTTTTCAGGATATTATGACATATCCTGTATAATTAGGAATTTTTTCATACAAGCCCGATGTGCAGTGGCTGTAACGGAATTGAAGAGTAAGTAGCATTACAAAATTCCATCAACGTAATTTCACACACGAAATAACTTTAACCCCTTTACAATTTCATTTCCTTTGCTATCTAATAAGATGTTCCCTTCTGTTTGGAAAGGGGCTGTCGTTTTCATTCATCTAGGGAAGGCTTGAGACGTTTATAGATTCCAAGTAATTTTTGTGTCCGATTATAAAGCTAATTAATGATTAAATTTTAGTTTTAAGACTAAATTGCGATAATTCGATGCTCGAGCATTCTCGGGCTTTTAAGTTAAGAGGTTAATACACACCGCTCACAAATATTAGTGGATATTTCAAAATGAACATGAAGCGATAAACAAACGAGCATATGATTTTTTATTAACCTTCCAGCAGTAGCTCTTATGCAGGAGATACTTGCATTGCGCATCGTATTACATACTTACATCGTTCTTTTATAAATTTAAGTGCAATTTTTATTTATATAATCTTTGCTTAATATAAAGCTAATAAATACAGATTGCATAAATAAAAAATGCATTTATTTTTGCAAAACAGCACGATAAAAATATATTATACGATGCACGATATAAGTACCTCGTAGATACGCGCAACTACTGGAGAGTTAAACAAGAAAACAACAGAAAAGCAAACGACAAGTCAAAGAAAGTTGTTCGATTACGCAAATGAGATGCAACTCAATGATTGAGTAGTTTAGTTATATTATTTACGTCCCGTCCGGCTATTTTGGGACGGACCTCTTTATTTTGAACCGCGGTCAGATGACGAGAATGACGCCTGGGCTGGCACCTCCCTCTCGAAACTACCGTACCACACCAGCGGGACGCTTGACCCACGACATCAGATTTAACATGCACCAGGCCCAGATACACGGCGAATCTTTAGTGAATCGGATTTCGAACCTTGAACCCTCCGGTCCCGAAATCGAGACCTTACCACCAGGCCACCACGGCCCCAATGATTGAGTAGCAAGTGGCATGAACAGAAGCACGCCAAATTGGACGAGAGTGCCACACATTGAGAATTCAGTATGAAGAAGCCACCCAAAACGCACCGACAGCGATTGGACTGACCAGCAGTTTTTGGTGGGATCCTCTGCCCAACTTTCAGCTCAGGAAGAGTTGTGGACGGTTGGCCAGACGTCTTCCCAGGGCTTAATAGAACAACTTTCTGTGACTCTCCGTTTGCTTTTCTGATGTCCTTGTTTAAACAGTATAAAATAAAATAAAATGCTTCTTTTTTTATCGCATCATATTCATTTTGAAATATTATCTCATTTTTGTGAACAGCGCATTTATAGTATTTCTGATATTGATTATTACTTTTAGTGATCAAATATTTCCGTAAAGAAATTTGTATTTTTACAGTAAATTTACTAAAATTTCAAAATTTGTCCATCAAGTGAAGCCTAATTTGTAAGTAACTTTTAATTTGCCAATTTATGATAAGCACTTGTAGTATTGTCTGCAACAAGAAATGTTCTTTTTTTTTCCTTTTTCGCTTCCTTAGTGCAAGATTGTCGAGTGCCTACGTGCAGGAGGACAGTTAAAAGGTCACTTTCTCCCCTCATTACGAGCGGGGAAGGCTATAAGGTCACTCTAAAATAGCGCCTGACAACAAGTGTGTCCAATCAGGCGCTGTTTTTTCTGTGACGCAAGGCCAGGATGTGAAGAGGGGTTAGATCCCTTCACTTGAAAAAAGATTATTCGAGAATCGAGACGCGCTGCTGGATGATTTTTTGGAAGAAAGAAAAAAAAATGGTGCATATACTTCGTTCCGATGGGGACGGTTCGAATTGTGTTCTTTTTGCTCAGTTTTTTGCACGAAAAAGAGTCTATAAATGCTCATTCATGTAAAGTCCCCCGTCTGGATTGTAAAATAAGGAGCGGACTTGTGTGATGGATAACGATTGACGAAAGAGGAATCCGACCATTTTGGAGATCGCAGGGACCGAACAGATAAGACCTTTTCCTTTATCAATATATTTTTTTACGTATTTCATGGCGGACAACAATTTTTGCATCCAATTCTTACCCCCTTTCCATAGAAAAAAAAGAGAGGAAACTTCAGGACTATATTAAAAAGATTTCTCGGACTTTTGAGTTTCCAGGTTAATACAATGTGTTTTTTTTTCTACATTATGTTCGCGAATGTTGATCAACATTATTAGTTTAAGAAAAGGGGGCCCCTGATAATATGTAGTCTAGAGATATATAAGTTAATGTCAATTATTGTTTTTTATGTATCAATATAAATAAATCTTTTAGTTCCTTTTTTTTCAGGAGTAATTTTTTTTTTTTTGCATTCATGTCTGACATTATTAACTCTTCCTTTTTTATATTTATGCATGATATCTTTCCTTTGTTTTTATTTTTAGTAAAAAAGATATTTAATATATATACGAACGAATTAATTTAACAAATGCAATTTTATATCAAGTTAACAATTTATGTGTTTTATATATCAATTCATAAAGTAAACTACATAACAGCGCTATAAACCAAAAACTTTACTAAACACTGTATACGCAAAAGCATTCCAGATATAAATAAAATGGATAGTACAATGACTGTACGTGCAAGATAAAATATCAAGAAAGAAACTTTTCAAGAGCGGTAGAATTGGCTATAAATCTACCATGAATTTCAAATTAAAAATTACTATATATTTTGAATCTTACATTTATCCACTGGAACGTTGAGGAGTTTAGATGATAAGTTGTTCCGTTAAATGTGTTAGTGCTGATGAAATCAGTTTAGTTATGTTAAAAAGTTTAATTCTTACAAGAGCTGAACAATTTCATACAGAATTATAAAGATGAAATCACAATGAAGGTCATAATAACAGCAATGAAACCATAAAAAATGAAGCTTAACACAGTCTAATACATGTCATTACCCGATTTTTTTCAATGCTATAGTTAAGGAAAAGAGGTAATTTTAACACTCGAAATAGTTTTCCTCAATCATAATAAGTGGTTTTGCTGAACCATAATTTTGTGCTCAATGATCCATTCCTAATGGGAATGTAAGATGTTTCTTAATAATAATTTATTGATTTAAAATGCTACCACAAAATTGATTACCTCACATTGTATTCGGAATCTGTACCTTTTGACTTTTAAAAAGATTTTACAATTAATCATACTGGAATGGAAAATACGTTTGCTTTTAAAACCAAAATAGATTGAAACAGTTTTAGCTACCCTATCCTAAATAACAGTACATGCTAAATGGTTCAACAAATTTTGATGATTACAAAATATGATGTCTAACTCAGCGAAAATTGAAGGTTTGTTCACTTTGGTTCTCAACGCCTCATCTATGTATATATCTATACTCATAAAAGGCAATGTGTGCGTTTGTGCGATGTCCAGACGAATCCATCGCACTTACAGCCATGAAATTTGGCACATAGGTAGTCGTAATGGTGACTCAATGCACCTCGAAGGCAGAATTTTAAAATTTAACCTAGATAACCTTAATGTTTTGCGCTGTTTTAGGTCATTTTTGGCACGCTTACGGCTGTAGTATCTTTTCTAAAGATCGTTGAAAAACAATCAATGCGCCATCGGATAGAACAAACAATTTTCATTCCAATGAAGTTCATTTTGAATTTCCAACATAATTTACTGAATTTTGAGAAATTTTTAATAGTCACTTTTCCTTTATATTTTTAACTTTCAACTCTTATTTTCTTGCATCCTACGTTCTAATAACGCTATCATTTTCAATTTTTTAGGTATAAACCGGAATATTTTTCCCTGTTTTAAAACAAGAATGGTTCAAATATATTTTTTCTCCGATTTTCTATGAATTTTTTTTATTGATCAGTTCAAAACATTTTCTTTCGACGATCATCCGAAACATTTATCCGAATCGACGAAGCTTTCGACCGACCGATTAGTTCCCAGAATGCATTTCTACTATCCGATAGGCTGGTGGTATCAAGCGAAAGTCACGTCATACTCTCGATCATTTTATTGCGTCAGCTAATCTTAATTACTTAATTTTACTGATTCAAGAATCATTTGATTTATTTGCTTTATACTTCTTGATAGTCGCGCATATATGCTGACATCTTTAGTTAAAAGAACACGTTATTCATCTAGCTCAAGTTCCTGCGTGTACTTTCACTAAAAATCGAGGGCGAAATCAATAATATTATATAATTTCGCTTTCAAAACTTTGGGCCTTTTTTATTTTATTGAAGTCATTATGCCACGGGCAACGCCAGCCCCATCCACTGGACCGAATTCGCCAATTTTTATTTTATATGAAAGCTCATGACCCCTAGATACGTCATCAATTGTCGCCTGCCGCCAATGCACTCCGTTTTCGAGAGGTATCGCAAAATAAAGCTTTCACAGAGGCCCCCAGCCTCAACAACTGGACCGATGTCGCCAATTTTAGGCACTTCGCAAGCATAGCTAACCAATCAGAATGCTCCATGTTTATTGTTATATTGCGCAATTTTGAAACAGTATTTTAGGAATGTATACGCTTCAATCAACATGCCGTCTAAAATATATTGTTAAATATCTATTCAGGTGACAGAAACTGTTTATTTAGAGCAATATCATAGCGTATTTATTGATCTGAAAAATTTATGCAGAAATTCGTGACAAAGTAGCACAAAATATTACAACTCAAAATGGGTTTTTCCATTCTATAGCCTGTTTCACTCATCTACTATATGCAATATTTAAAACTGAAGAAAGTCCGCGATCTCCGAATCGGCAAGTTGGCGGGGGATATAAGATGTATAGGTGGTTTATGGTCAACCGCAAAAAAAAAAAACGGATTATCGAGGCTACTGCATTTTAATACGAATAGATGATGATCGTAACATAATTTCAGTCTCGAAACTCTGTTCAAATTTAGCGTCACCACTATCCATCCCATGCTGTGTGGTATCTCATACATGAAAGCTAGCTATTTTTACTGCATAATTTTTCATGGACGGCATGTTGCGCCCACTACTGTGCTTCCGAACAATTTAGAAGAGTGAAAGAACGTGCTGAATGGGCAGGACGTCTAACTTCCGGATATAACGAGGTGTTGGTTTCCGGTGTATTCAAAAGGATATGTCTCTTTTCACATAAAGTACAAACACACTGACGTTGCATATAGATTTTGCAGTCAGAAAGGTAGTGAGGTACAGAAGAAGAAAAAATGACACCACACCTCCGGAAAAATTCGTTTACACAGAACCAGACTGCATATTTTCAAATTAAATTTTTATAAAAATATATTAATTGAAAGAAATAGTGTTAGTATAATACGGAAAGCCTTATTCTGTTTTTGATATTTTTTATACCTGCTTAATAAAATATAAAGAAATGGAGTTGAATATAGTTGAGTTTCCAGGCCAATATTTTAATGAATACGCATAGAAAAATCTGAAATTTTGATTTGAAATTAAAAATATTTTAAAAATCTCTAACAAAATTTTGCAATTCACAGAAAAATTCAATTTGGTAAGGGAAAAGATATTTCAATAAATGCTTCACACAATTATGGTTATTTTTCCAATTTTCACTCTATTGGTGTGGTTCACGGAACCTGAAAGAATTATAAAGGAAAAATGGTTCTTTCACAGCCATTAAACATTTAAAACTTATTTGATTTCAGAATTCTTTCATATGGTAACAGAGGGGTTTTTTTCCCTGTTATTCACACAACATGTATATTTTATATATCAGGCAATCATTTTGAACATCAATGAAATTAAGACGAAAATGAGATGTAACTAAACAATTGTATTAAGACCGCTTTTTATGTTTCCACCATGGTAATGTAGATAGATGCAAAATTAACCAACGGGATTTTTCTCCCTTCGACTTGCTCGTAGAAATTGGTGTAGTACAAAATAAGCAGTGCCGGGACGCTTTAACATTTGTGACAAAAATCAAGTTTTTTTAAGACTAGGTTTACATGGCTGGTCATTTTGACCCATTTCGAATAGGGTATATAATGCATGTAGGATATTACCCGTAAAGAATAATTTAATCACTGTATGAAGAAGGATGTAAGAGCTAGATTAATTTTTTGGCGATAGATGGAGCCAGAGTTCTGCTCTGTACGAACTACGAGAAGCGCCCTCTTTTTCCCAACAAGACCAGACTGCACGCTGAGAGCAGCGCAGCACACCGCAGGCAGCCGAAATGTTAAAATCTCTCTCAATCCCTCTGTTGTCAGATCAGTCTTGGCGCAGTTAAGCCGCCGATCTTCCCACTATGGTAACTATGTCCCGTCTAACTTCCCTTATGGCTCTCTAATCTGTAAATCTCTAATACCGTAATATTCTTAACCCGTAACATCTATCCCTCATTAATCTGGCTCAACCTAGTAAATATGACTTCATGTAAATTCTCAACACTCTCATAAACTTTCTGTGTATATACCTTTCCCCCCTGTAAATTCTCCCTATAGTATTTAAATAAATGTTTTTGTGTTTAACTTGATGTCTACTCATTTATTTTATGTGATATTTTGTTCTAAATTTAATGTAATAAAAAGCCTTAAATCCCCTACACATAAACCCGAACTACTTACCCCTTAAAGTTAACCCTTCCGTGGGCATTTTATTTAATTGAATGGAATCCCACATGTATATAAGAAATATCGGTAAACCAAGTGTTAAGGACGTTTTTACAGTTATTTAATTTCTCGTAAAAAAAAAAGCAGTGACCAAACAGCGTTCCGGTGCGTTCCATCACCATTACACCCCTGTTCGTTTACTTCGAAGTACAGTGAGAATATTCAAGTAAGCATTGGACCCGATTGGATCCTTAGCAAAGAACTCCTGAAAAGCGCTCATCTTACTCATTGCCTTCCACCCCTTTCCGTAGTAAAATCGTCCAAAACTCCTAGTCTGGGGTTTTCGAAACGAATAGTAATTATATTCTTATTTAGGAAAACAATGCTGACTCATATTTTGTAGTTTTTTATTGAGAAAAGTATTTCGGCTTTTTTCAGACCAGTTGTTTTTAAAGCAAGATATAAAAGTAGTCATTTATAAAGCGAGCGAAATTATGAGCTCCAATTTTGTGTTGTTTCACCCTTAAATCATTCGTTTCAGCTCATCAATAAATCAATTTTTAAGCTCTGCGGACGCTGTGGAGTCTTCCCGAGACTTACTTCATCAATATCAGACTCAAAGCGTCAATATAAGCGTCTTGAGATTAATTTATCACCGTTTGGTGAAAGGGATGTCTCCCTGCAAGACAGGACCTAATTTCCTTCCGTTGCATTCGAATTATGTAGCACATTCCTGGTTCCAGGAAATTCTACAACCTTGCCTTATTCAAGGTTATTCGGAACGGAAGGATTTCGGTTTTGTATATCTTTAGAATGTTAGATACTTAGAATTTTTAAATAAATGATATTATGCAAAATTGGATGCTTAGTTCTTATATAAAAAGACATCAAAATAAACTTCACTCCGAACGAAGAAATAAATTTAAAAGGCAAAATAACTTTGTTTAAAATTCCCAGGGAAACGTGAGCAATTTGCTGATTCTACTAAATCAGCAAAGTAATTAGTTAATGTACATTATTTTGCAAAGTAAAAATTAAACTTGAAAAAGTTTACATCATCCAAAAAATAAATTTAAAAAAATTCTTATCTCACAAGTGTTATTTTCTTATACCTTATACGATTAAGACAATCTGAATAAGTTTGACTAAGATCAGACTATTTTTGGATAGGAACTTCAAGAGAAAAGAAGCAATGGCCCGGTTCAATTTTTTAAAAATTTTAATTATTATTTCCTTCATCACTGACAGCATTTATAGTACATTAACAGTAAGAATCAAAACAATTTGATTTGTAGTTAAATCCAGTGGAAGTGCTCTTCCTCAGACATTCTCTTTTACTTCAACTATTCGGAGATTTTTGAGTTTAGCTTCCTCATACAGAGAAGAGAATCGTGTAATGGACTTATTTTCATTGATAATGGCATAATGGACTTATTTTCATTGATAATGGCATAATGGACTTATTTTCATTGATAATGGCATAATGGACTTATTTTCATTGATTACGCGAGTGTAAAATTTGATATAGATCTACTATCACTGTCAAGCCATACCTAATATCACTTATCTAGTATAGTTATGTCAACGTTCCATTTTGAAGCTCTGTTTTTTGGGGGGTTGGATTAAATTCTGAACCTCGGTCAGGTGATGAGGATGACACCTGAGCTACCGCCTTCTCCAAACTTCCACATCACACCAAAGAAAAGATTTTTTAGACTTGACAGATTTAACCATTAAAGGCCAAGTGTTGCTTTTAAGCAACATACCCAATTTTGTCTTCTAAATTCTTGAGAATAAGACTGAAGCTCTAATGCTTGTTGTTGCCAATAGGATACATGCTGAAATTTTTATTAAATCAATTTACAACATATAGATAACAGCCTGAGGGCTGTTAAAAAATAAAAATAAATTGATGATTTCCCCTCGAGACTGCATCTCTTTAGCTTAGTTTGTGCGCTAGAGAATACCATATTTTATTCTACAAAATGCTGAAGAAAATTCCTTACCCGTATTATTATTTATTAAAACTCATCTATGTTTGACATTATAGAATTTTACCAAGGATTTTTTTTTCTGCAATAAAGCCCAGTGTTGTTAGTTGGTAACAAGCTGTTTTTTAGCCATAAATCATACTTAAAACAAAATAGGATTTTTTAAGGTATTTTCCCTATGTTTTATTGAAAGTCAAAAAACAATCTAAAATCAATTTTTAAAAAATCACGCCTTTAAGGGTTAACGTGCATAAGGCCTGAGTACACGGCGGATCTTCAGAGGAATCGTGTTTCCAATCCTCAACCCTCCGATTCAGAATCCGAGCTCCTCTTTCCACCAGGACACCACAGATTCAGGAAAATCATGAAAGAGACGTCCCAAAATACCCAGGACAGCCCTGAATTTCGACTGTTTGTCACGAATTCGAATTAAATGCCCCAGATTTTATTAATAAGTAATCAGTGCAAAAATATTATTCATACTTTTGAAACACTTAGTTAAAATAGTGAATTTTAAATGAAAGGGAAATAAAAGTGATTTTTTTTTTTACATGTAAAGCGACCAGACGTCACGGCTTAGGCGGAACAGTCCAGATTTTCGACTGTTTGCCTCTCCTAGAAAAACAGTCTTGGATTGAAAAACTTCCCTATTTCTGACAAGTCCCGGATTGGCGCGTTTATACTTATAAGTAAACAGTTTATATATTTAAAAAAATATTAACTAGATTTTAATTTTTGAAAAATTTTAGCTTCTGAAGAATTCTCCTACCAAACTTTTGTTATACATAGAATTATGTCACTCTAATATGCCCTATGTAGATGAATTAGCCTGAAGGATAAAGAGTAAAAGTAAAATATATCACGTATATTTCTTTATAACTTATCCTGCGAGTTTTGACGTGAAAACCATTTTTTCCGCTCGTTGCAGTGACAGTCGGTCGAACTTTCTTGTGTGACAAAATACCGTCAGATTTGAATCGCTAATAACTATGAGACTAATAATGCAAAAAGAAAGGTTGACCCCACAACGGATAGATCACATCTGTAAAAGTTTGTCGCATAGTATTTGTTTTGCCCGTGACGTCATCGTACCAGTGTAGGCGCATGCGCGTGATTGTTATGAATTAGCTTTCTGCAAGGTTATAAATAAGTGTAGAATGGAAACTCGTTTAGCTAGAAGGTTGATTCTGGTCTCATTTTAAAGAGCTTGAGGAGTATTACGAGGACCCAAAGTGAGACAATAAAAATATTCATCAAAATATAAGTAAATTATTTAAAGTAAAGTATTAAAATAAAGTATTTATCAGAATGTAAGTAAAAGTCGGTATTAAATTAAAAATTTCAAACTCCGCATGTTTTTTTATTATAACATCCAGAGTTTTCTTTCGAATTGTACGAAACTTACAGAATACTTGACAATACGTAAAAGAATCATTGTATTAAAATTTGAATTCAAAAATTTGAATATTACGGGAAATATGAGCATTTGTAGTAGATAATGTTTTACTGCGCATACTCGAAATGTAGTTCTATATACTGTCAACAGATGGCGCCATCAAAAGCTACTATAAATAAAACATAAGAAAGACGCAGTTCGGGTCCACGCCTTAGATTTTTCGTGAAAACGTCGGGATAAAATCATAAAACAAGTGTTTCGTATAAATATGTAATTTAATTATCAATCTCTTTAATACAATATTTATACAGAGTATTAAATGGTTATAGAATAGATAAAAAACAAGCTCATGGCATGTAGCAAGGGTCTGTGGTAGCTTGTGATTTATCTATTCTGTAATCATTTACTACTCTGTGTAAATATTGTATTAAAGAGATTGATAATTAAATTACATATTAATACGAAATACTTGTTTTATGAGTTTATCCCGACGATTTCACGACAACTCTACGGCTCGAACCTGAACTGCGCCTTTCTTACGTTTTTTTGTTTGAAATTTTTTATAAATACCCATATCATTGTCTTTGATAAATTTTTTAGATTTTGTCCAAGACTCCTTTATCGATTCCCCTTGCCAGCGTCCCAGACTGAAGAACAGAAAATCTGGTAACTTTTAAAAACCTCTGGTTTAAATCTATTTTGCGCGGTTTCATTGAATCAAGAATATTTCATTTTATTTTTAAGTCAAAGTTAACAATATGTTCGAAAGAACCAAGCTGTGTTGGTCCCTAATAGACTTAATTTTATAAATTTGATATTTTCGCTAAGCAGTAGGAAAAAAATTTTTATCTCTGGACGAGATCAGTTTTGTATATTTTTAACACTTTTATTGAACTTGACTAGTTTCATGTTTGTAAAGATGGAATTTTATAATCCATTTTTCTCGCACTTTATGATGTCCTAGAGTATTGAAATGTTGCGCACTTAATTATTTTAGATGACAATACACTATTTTAATATTTTAAGAACTTATCAGTTACTAGATTAATTTAATTAAATTTTGATCCCAGTGGCACCCCTTCGAAGTGGATTTGAGAAAAAATTTATTTCCAGATACCTTAATATTTATAATAATGAATTATAAATTAAAGACTAAAGACTAAATGAATATTAATAAAAAAAATTATACATTTTACTACACTAATAAAATTGTGTTCTTAAAAACTCTTTTTGTTCAGTTTATTTAAACTCAAAGCAACTGGGAAACACGAAAACGAACCAACAAAAAAATCTTCCAAAATATCCCAGATGAGTTAGGATAAAGATAATGAGCAAAGCGAGGATGTTCTCACACATGTTCTTCCCATCGTCAGTGGTTTGTTATTTTAGTCTCATTACTTACAAGTGAAATATTGCCTCGGGTTAGAGATCCCTCACCGTTTTTAGAGGGACTCGCGCACAGCCGACAGCAGAGGTTCCGTCCTAGATTCATGGGATATTTTAAGAAACTCGGCAGACAAACACGAAATAAACTGGATCATTTCAAGCAGGAAACCATTATAAATTAATAGCAATTTTCATCATGACTGACAAATGTTTTGGCATTTGCATTTGTTGTCAGTTTTGCTTGCGAAATCCACTTGAGTAACTGGAAAGGAGTAGCTTTATTGCGTAAGTCCCAGACGTAACAAGCAGAGAAGATGGATTTAGTTAATTACATAAGAATCCTCACATGCGATATTTAATTAGCTGTCTAGCAATTAATACTCTCAATATGATGGCCGAAATTTTAAATACTCTCAAATTAAGTTACTCTTAATTTTTAATTACTCTCAATAGGATCGCCGAAACGCGACGTAGATTTTATCTTTTAGTCTATTTACAATTGTTATACGAGTCTCGAGAATTTGATAAATCTCCACATTTTCTGATTGTGAAAAAAAAAGTACTTTTGGAATTATGTCTCTCAGTCTCTCTGAACACAACCAGCGGGAGTGGCCTCCCCAAAACATTCTCGTATCCGCCCTAACACATGTGGAGAAACAATACACCAAGAGCCATACGCCATTCCCTAACACAGATGGGGGCAAACGCGCGAATCGGTCGCGTCTTTTTTTACGTCGTAGAATGGTGAAGAAACCGAATATGCAATTTCAACACATTTTTTTCAACCGATTGAAATGAAAAATGGGCACGGATCTACGATTAATGTTAGCAGACCGCATACCAATTTTTATTTATCTAAGTCGTGGCGTTTAGGGGTTATCGTGTTCACAAGTAAGCGATTATACAGACCGACAGACAATCAATCCTTTGACGGATTTGGTCCAACATTTGATACGGAACTACATTCCTGATGATAAAACTGTGTACCAAATCAATCCATCTATCTATTTAAGTTTTTGAGCTATCGTGTTCACATGAACACGGACACACAGACAGTTTTTCCGCTGACGGATTTTGTCCAAAATTTGATAGAAGGCTACCAATCTTGTGTAAAGACCATATCCCAAATTCCATCCTTCTAGCTCTAACCGTTTTCGAGTTACCGTCTTCACACACAGACAGACATGATTCCAAAATTGTGTTTTTCGGACTCAGGGAGATCTAAAACGTGGAGATCCGTCAAAATCTCGAGTTCGAATTTTTTGACGATTACAATACTTTCTCTTTGTATACTTCGTATACGAGAAAGTAAAAATAGAAAAAAAGTAATCGCAAAATATATTATTTGTGCTTTTATCTTTTACTGCTTTTCAGAGGTTCTTTTTAATAATTAACTATTTCAACGTTTTTGGGTTATTTTATTTAATTAATTATCAAATTATTTTATTCTATAATTCTACTCTCTAGCCAGCAGCCCGAAATGAACTTCAAAAAATGTAATCATTTTATTTTAACTTTAAATACCAATTTACCAGCCTACGATTGAAAATTTCGCAATAAAACAATATCCAGAATCTTCTACAGGATTGCAAATTTTAAAGTGTAAAATGTGTAGCGTCCTAACTGTGTTTTAATTTTATGGATATGATCCTTGGATACTTATAGAGTTCGTGAGGTGTTAATTGCAAGATAAATTGTTTTTTTTTATGGACACAGCACTAAACGCAATTCAATACGCCATTCCAGTCTATATATTGACAACAAGCAGTTCGGAACTCAACCATTTGCACAAAAAAGCTGTTTGTAGAAAATATTTCTTACATTTCCGTATTACCTTTTTAATAAATGACTTTTTACTTTCTCGTATACGAAGTATACAAAATGAAAGTATTGTAATCGTCAAAAAATTCGAACTCGAGATTTTGACGCATCTCCTCGTTTTAGACCTCCCCGAGTCCGAAAAACACAATTCTGGAATTATGTTTGTCTGTGAACACGATAACTCGAAAACTAATAGAGCTACGGGGATGAAATTTTGTATGTGATCTTGACATATAATTTGTAGGCTTCTATCAAATATTGGATAAAATCTGTCCACGGGGAGTCTGTCTGCCCGCGTTCATGTGAACACTATAACTCAAAGACGTGAATAACTAGATGGATAAAATTTGGTACACAGTTTTATCATCAGGAATGTAGGCCAGTATCACATTTTGAGCCTATTTTTGATTTCTAAACTTTATAACTCGTAAACCGCATTGATAAATAAAAATTGGTATGAGGTCTGCTAACATTAATTGTAGATCCGTGCCCAATTTTCGTTTCAGTCGGTTGAAAAAAAGGCGTTCAAATCGCCTATTTGTCTTTTCTCATCACACAGTGAAGCGAGGCCGTTATTGCGTAACTGCGGGATTCACTTGCGCTAATCATTTCCGCTTCTACCCTCGCCTTTCGCCTCCAAGCTTCCGATTCCAAAGCTTTTTCCCTCCCACTGCGTTAGCGACGCTTGTTTGTTTTGCCGCCTTTTAGCTTATTTTTTCTCGACATGTGTTAGGAGTATACGATAAAGTTTAGGGGAGAGCACTCCCGCTGGTATGTTTTGTCAAAAGACTTTCGTCACTATACTATCTTTGGGTATTCTACACAAAAGTTATGTTATACACACAAGAAATTATGTTATAAAATAAAAGATATAAAATATTTCATACTTTGCTTAAACATCCTATAGTTTAGTTATAATAACGTTCCGTTTTGAAGCACACAAGGAATATTTTTGGACGGACCTAGTGATTCTGTACCGCGGTCTTATGACCTGGACGACTACTGAGGTGGCACCCCTTCTCCAAACTTCCGCACCACACCAGCTCTGGCTGAGTCTCTTCCCTTCCGTATTATTATTATGCCTTACAACCGTTTGGGTAGGTTGGAACAGAGTGGGTGTTGTACACCACACCAGAGGAAGGACGTTGGGCCACTACGTACGATTTAACGTGCAATAGGCTCCATACACGGCGGACCTTCAGTGGAATTTAAACATTCTATAGATTGTCTAAATTTGTCCATATGTAATAAAGCATCATGATTCTATATACAAATTTCATTCAGTGGACTCATCGAGTTAAACTTGATAATACTTCAATTAATGGAGTATTTTCGGTCAGTTTTTTAAGAAGTAAGAAGTTCTTCATTGCTCTGTGATGCTCTTTGTAAATGCAACACAATAGCAATCACAGAATTATCATTAACAAAAAAATGAATGCACACTTACCACCTTCAGATGCCGATGTATCATCCGAATTCAAAGAACTAACATGGATTGTTGTGGATCCTGTACTCGTAGAATCCGTTGACCAAGACCCTGAAAAAGAATATATCATAAACTTTCCATATTTCTCATTTAAACATATTTTAATTGTATACGAAGAATTTTAATATCAAAAGTATAATTTTTCGCTTCTGCTAGTTAGAGATCGTGCGTTTCTTTCTAAAGGAATTAAAAGCAACATTTAATCGAGCTAATAAAGTTTTCATCGTAACTATTAAAAGCAAATACTATTAAATATTGTTCAATGAAATGATTTTAAAATGTTTTAAAAATATTAATATTGATTTCATTTATTAATTTATGTTTGTTTCCAACTAAACTGTTAAAACTTAAGAGTTCAAAATGTTTCAAGAGCACTGTCGGTCAACTTTCGAAAACAAATCCATTATATTACACTACGACACGCCCCTGACTCCAGAGATAAAAATCTCCGGTTTGCAGTTTGGATGGGTGTGCGTATAAACTTTATTGAGCAAAAAAAAAAAATTGAATAGTAATAACCCACAGAATAATGATAATACACAAAATAAAAAATATAAACAAATTAAATACATAAAATAATAAATCCGAGTGAATATACAAAGAGACATACTAAAAACTAAACACTATAAAATAATGATACAAAATTTAAGGAAAGAACAAAAGAGAGGAAAATTACATTACAAACTCGTTGGGAGTGTCTTGTTACTGGAAAAACAAATACGATAAAATGCTTCGTGTTTCGGTAATTTCTTTTTCAGAAAACAAAATTGCAATGTATCGCATGAATTCGATTCAAATCTTGATAGATGTATAAATATTTACAAGAAGATTTGTTCAAATCTTTCCTATGGAAATGATAAACAAAGTCGCAAAATCTTCACATAATTACATTTAGGAAATTTTAAAACCCTTGAACCACACATTTACTGATCCTCTTTATTAGATTAAACATCCTGTTAGGGAACTTAACAATTATTCCAATCCTTGTAAGAAAGAAAGGAACACCCTAGACATTTAAATGATTTTGTCCAAATGAATTTTTATCTTTTAAATCAATTGTAACTTAGACTTAATTACAGATTTAAATATTTAAAAAATTCTGTAATTTGATGCGCGAGTCAGACTCGTTATTATATGCCAAACGGGGTTGAGGAAGATGACAGCCGTGGGAGGTAAGGGTTTCTCCTTGCAAAATCGTTTGTGATCGAACTGAACTGAAACTCAGCATGGATAGGCAATAAAAACACAAATGTAGTTTTGCCATATTTCCCTTTGCGCCTTAGTGGTATCAGGAGTTATTCACAGATATTCTGGAATACTTTATATGAGTAAGTCAGGTAAGGTTGCCGATGTGTTCTTTGTGACAAAAATGTTGCTAATTATGCACGCACAAACACAAAGTAATTACACCAGTGGCGAATCTAGGATTCGGGTCGGGGGGGGGGGGGCGGGGGGCATAAAAACTTTGTATCGTCGTGATGAATGTCAAACCTCAAGGCTAAAGTAAACCAAAACTCTTTAACTTTACAGACTTTTCTCACTTGACAATAAGAATCATAAAAAAACAATACAATACTTTCGATAATTTGATAAAAATTACAATGAAATAACTATCCAAAAAATGTCTGACCGCGTCAAAGCTACAAGTACAAGTGAAACGACTACAAAAGTAGGAAATTTTTCGAACCTGTCAAGCCAAAAAGTAATGTTGAAACGTTTTTATTGTTTTTTTAAAAGAGGGAAATTAATAAAAAACAGTTGTGATGATGTTAAATAAAATTAAGAATTCCGGCTTGGCTCGGGGGGGGGGCGGTCGCCCGATAGCCCCCCCCCCTGGATTCGTCACTGAATTACACTATAAATATTTAGAGAAACGATTGTGGATAATTAAGTTAAATTAATCTAGAAGCAAGATTTCGAAAGTAAAGAATATTTCTACTTAGATGACAGAAAACTATCAGGAATTTTAAAATCAGTGCAATGTATAATAGACTTTCAAGAGATTCTAGGCTGAGAATGGATTAGAGGTCATATTTGTCATGTAACTGGTTTTAATCCCTTTACAAACAATGGCGTATCTGAAGCATGTATCGGATTACAGAATTTTCGATATTTGAACGTGCAATTACTTCAAAGTAACTATTAATTAAGGAGACAAAAATAACTAGGCCACTCTTAAGTACATCAGGTGTCAATTACGTTCCGATATGGATTAAAATAACAATCAATGTTCCTAATCGGATATGTTATTTACTAAGGAGGTTGAATAAATTCGGCGGTCAAGACCTGAACGTAAATATCTAATTATTGTCAACAGTCAAATAACACTTTAAAAGCATAAAAATCAAGTTCTTTAACCATGTACTAATGAAGATGATGATCCATCTTCAAATAAAATAATTTAGAGCAGTTAGAAATTAATATACGGTTTTCACAGCCATGTATTTGCTCAACATAATGAAACGAAGTAACTACCAAAGGACCAGAGTGGTACGCAAAGTGGTACGCAGAGTGGTATGAAAAGTTTTCACGGGGATGAGGTTCTGATTTTAATCTTCTAAAAGCATGAATATTAGATTTGCCGTATCCAGTATTTTATGATGAAGTATTGGTAAAGAAAATATTTGACATGCTGTTCGATACTAATAATAGCATACTTATGGAACAAGAACCTTGAAGAATGTTCTTTACAATACCAGACACGCAACAAGTTATTAGAAATTTGAAAACGTGCAATTCCTTAATCCAAAATCTAAGAAGGTTGCTTAAAAGATATAGACTTTTAAAAGGAAACCAATCTTACTAGAAGTATTATTTATGGGAATAGATTTAGCATTGAGGTTTAGTAGAAAGGTTTGTTTGAGACGTATGCTTGCTATAAAGCCGTTTTGTCTTGAATTGCAGAAAAAAAATTGAGAACTTAAAAGGACTGCACATGAGAGTCGGTATCACCGCCCACCATGGGAATAGAATGTTCCATAACCAAACAGATGTAAACATTCTTATGCTGTTGCCATTCCAGAAAAACGCTTTCGAAACATTTTTTAAGCAAAAAAAAAAAAAAAACTTTTTCACAAAATATATGGATGAGTTTTCTGTTTTGTTTATTTACATTAAAACGCCTTGAACTACGTAATTCCGGTGTAACGCTAGGTCAATGGAATGTTCAAAGCGGAAGTCCAAAAGTAATGCAAATAAAGTCCAAGTTTTTAATGTATGTAAACAAAGCAGAAAACTCGTCCATAGTAGCTGATTCTTGTAATTTTCTATTTCTGTTTTCAATATATTGTTATAATGAGAAAATTAACAGATATTCCTTGTAAATGTATGATTCTTTTTATGTCTATAGATTGTACCCATTTTGAGTCTAAAAAAGATTTTCGTATTACATGAAAGAAGACAATAGAAATGATTCTGTAGAAAATAAAAGAGTCAAACGGATCATTGCCTTTAAAATATTTATTTTTGTTAATCTTTTTCTATTGATTCACGCTAGCAATTATAAAGAAGATATTTGGATTTTTCTGTTTTTAAATTATATGCTGTATACATATATTTTAATAATTTTACCTACATGAATTTGTCTTAGAAGATATTGTGAAACTTCAGCTACTGAAATGGTCAAAGTTCCAACATTCCGAGTCTTTCAAATGAATTCATACAAGAGATCTCAATTTTACATCTTTGATAGATATCTTAAACCATTTGCTACTGAAAAAAAGGAATTAGCTTCTTAGAAAAACTGGTAAGAGATTTCAAATTTCGAGTCAAACTGAATAAGTTGTTTAAAAATTTTATATTTCATCTTTTTTGTTACATTTTATTGAAAACACAAGGAATTGAGTGTAATGATTTTCAATTTATTCTGTCTACAAACGAACACATCAGTATACTAGTTTGCTATTAGTTATCTAAATATGAAACTTTTGTCTTGGGATTATGAAAAGTCAGCTACAGAATTTTACAGCATATACCTACAGTGCGTTGCCAAATTAATGTGGACACTTTAAAACTTTCATATTTTTCGAATATCTCCCGAAAATCTGCATGGATTTTCTTAGAAGTTTGAACATGCAAACATTAGGCTTGAACTCACATTTTACGGTGAAGATTCAGTCACGAGAGCATTTAGGGGACCGTCTACAAATTGATGAAGACGAAAGTTATTTTGGCCCACCCCGCTTCACAGAAAGCTGATAATGAGTTAAAACTTTCAACAATGGTTATATTTGACGTGCATAATATTTACATGCAATCTCGTAACTTTTTCAAACTATTCGGAAAGATATAAAGGTTATCTTAAGAAATCCCAAATTTTGGGGCATTTTTTCTGCTTAGAACATGCAGAGTGTTCTACTCAATTGTACGAAACGTATAGAATACTTGACAATATGTTAGAGAAGCATTGTGTAAAAATGTGGAATAAAAAATTTTTCGGGAAATATCAGCATTTGTAGTAAATAATTGTTTACTGTGCATGCGGGAGACATAGAGTAATTTTTCTTTCATAACTTCAAAACCAGATATGTAGGGCAACTTATGTAAACTTTGTCAAATATCATTAAGATTTAGAAAGATATCATCATTACAACTTGGTGAATTTCGGTACACTCTAAGAGAAGCTAAATGTTGAGGGATTTTCCACAAATTGATATTCTTGAAACTTGAATTTTCGAATAGTATCGGAAGTATAATATCCTGAATACCCATATATACTTATTAACCACTTAACTGATTAGTTTTCTTTGCTATCTAATAAGATGACCCCTCCTGTTTTAGAAAGGGGCTGTAGTTTTCATTCATATAAGAAGGCATAGGATACTTAAGATGTTTATGGATCCTACGTATTTTTTTTTGTCAAATTATAAAGCTAATTAATGATTCAATTTTAGTTTATAAGACTAAAATTTCAATAATTCGATGCACGAGTATTCTCGGGCTGGTAAATTAAGCGGTTAATTAACTGCATTATTTAACATAATTATTATTATTTTATTACATTTTTATCACTTTATTTATTATTATACATTATTTACAGTTGGTTGCCCAATTTTAAGAAAACCTTTATATCTTCCCGAATAGTTTTGAAAAAGTTACGATATTGCATGTAAATATTATGCACGTCAAATATAACCATTGTTGAAAGTTTTAACTCATTATCAGCTTTCTGTGAAGCGGAGCGGGGCAAAATAATTTTCGTCTTCATCAATTTGTAAACGGTCCCCTAAATGCTCTCGTGACTGAATCTTCACTGTAAAATGTGAGTTCAAGCCTAATGTTTATATGTTCAAAATTCTAAGAAAATCCATACAGATTTTCGGAAGATATTCGAAAAAATATGAAAATTTTAAACTGTGCACATTAATTTGGCCAGCCACTATATAGTGGCAGCAAACAGTAAGTGTCTGTAATGCGTAATTTTACCGGTTGTTTGAACAATAACAATTCTATATACTTGCCTTCAGATATCAAACACAAGTATACCGAATTATGTTTAAAGACCAAGAGAAAATTAAAAATTTTAGCTCTCAAGCTAATATGAAAATAAAATAAAAGTTTCACTATTTGTTATTATTTCACTTATTTTAAAATGTTGATTTTCGATTCATAACGAATACAAAAATTCACATTTCGTATTTGGATGACATTAGATTTCGTATTTTTACTACGATGGGAAACTTGCAAGTTGGGTTCAAATGAAATTGCAAGCACGGAAGTGTTTCGTAAGGATGTTGTCTCTTATGAGACTCATGGATATCTTTATGAAATGAATCTCTAGGGGTCACGGTAACCTAATTGGCAGAATCTTGGCTGTTGGTTCACACGCTATTTTACAGAAAAGCCGGTGTGGATGCGAGTTTGATGCATTCGAAGTCAATTTTTAGGACTAATCTTTGTGTTACTGAAGTCAAAGTAACAATTAATTTAAAAAGATAAAAATCCATTTGGGAAATCTTAATA
Source organism: Araneus ventricosus (assembly GCA_013235015.1). Classification (NCBI taxonomy): domain Eukaryota; kingdom Metazoa; phylum Arthropoda; class Arachnida; order Araneae; family Araneidae; genus Araneus; species Araneus ventricosus. Next base: position 29,739 of record BGPR01015317.1, read on the forward strand.
TCTCAAATGTTTTTTGCGTTCTTATATGTATTGAAATGATAATAAGTCTTTCATATAGAATGCGTCATCTAATTAGATAAATTCATAGGTCAAGGGTTTAAGTTAGATTATGTATTTATACCTTTTAATATATTCGGCCACACGTCAAAATTTTCTTCATATAGAATATTATATATTTAATGTAAATGTTTCAGCGCCGACTTGTGAATTTAGGCATATTTCGTCTGCAGTTAAGAAGTTAGTTATTTGCATATCATGCCATGCATCACTGCTGTTTTAAAACCTTTTTTTCATTTGCATACTATGCCATTATTTGCATATTTTTCTAGCATTAATGAAAGAAAAAAATAAGGTTGCACTTCGTGGTATTCGAACTTCTCGTATTTGCTCATCGTTGTTGGTAATACTAAAGCTGTTTCGATCGTATTCAAAAAATCATTACTAAATTTTCAAATACACATATCGAACAGTCGGATAAATGTCCTATTGGCGAAATATGTGCACAATTATGTTAATACAGCAAAAGCCATCTTTTTTTGGTCTTGCATTGGATCTTTTTTATCTTTCATTGGTTAACTACGTATGTCCAAATTTCCTTTATAGACAAGGCTCAATTAATCCTTTGAGCTCGGAAAAGTAATTAGATGCATAATTATTGGGTAGAGAACTAAAAAACTTCATCAAATTGATTATTTTTCGAAAAAATACTCCGCGACTTGTTACAACTAAGGAGATGTTTTTCTTTTTTTAATTATCGAAGTCAAGAGACGTCAATGATGCACAGTCTAGAATGGTGTCTAAAAGGCGACATGCATAAAAACCAATCCCACTATAGACGTCTATGGGGAGTGTTTTAGATCCCAATATTTGGCGATATTTCGCTTTTTTGGCGAGAAATGCTTCGTAAAGTTTTTCCATTTCGACGACGACCGAGAGATACAATCTGTTATAAGGATGGCCGCGGTGGCCTAGTGGTAAGGTCTCGACCTAGGGACCGGAGGGTCGAAGGCTCGAAACCCGATTCCACTGAAGATCCGCCGTGTATGGGGCCTGTTGCACGCTAAATCAAATGTAGTGGCCAAACGTCCTCCCGTTGGTGTGGCGTGGAAGTTTGGAGAGGGGGGTGCCAGCTCAGGTGTCGTCCTCGTCATCTGACCGCGGTTCAAAATTACGAGGTCCGTCCCTAAATAGCCCTCGTGTTGCTTCAAAACAGGACGTTAATATAACCTAACCTGTTATAAGGATGTAAACATTTCTACTTTGTAGTTTTTTTTGTGTGTATGTGTGTGACTTAAAGTGGAATGAATTCCTTCTTGAGTGTCTTAAAGTTGAAAATAATTTGTTATTAGTTGTTAATTGAAAATAAAGATGGAAGGTTTTCAAAACACGTAGAAGAAAAAACTCAGTTTAGCGCCAATCAAAGTAAATACGGAAACCCTAACGGGCACAATGATCAACTTGGCGAGGTAAAAGACATTCCCATAGGCGCCTATAGTGGGATTGGTTTTTATGCAGCCGACTGCAAAGGATTAATACAACTAATATAAGGCGCACCCAAACAAGTGACATTGTGGTTCATTATTCCACGCGGTAGAACTTTGAGAATTCTCTAGTAGACGGCTGTCTGGAGAAATCTCGTATAAAGCAGTTAATGGCGGTGTATCGTTGAAAGAAAAGGAAACGACAGAACACATAAAGTCGAGACATGAATTTCCCAAAACAGGTGCAGTAATCCATTTTTTGTCGGTACAGGGTGTTAGTAGAATCGGCATTTACAGTCGAATGTCTATGGAACTGAGTGTAAGACAAAAAGTGCAGTGTTTGTGCATTTTCACACTAATGACTGTAATTTACCTATTCGTGACACGTCATCTGTGCTCATTATGTCCATGATTAACCTTCCAGCAGGCGCGCTTACTCAAATTTTACGACATATCTTGCATCGTATTACACATACATCGTGTTGTTTTACAAAAATAAAGGCAACCTTTATTTATGTTATCTGTATTTATTAGCTTAATAGTAAACAAAGATTTTATAAATAAAATTGCACTTAAATATACATAATAACGATATAAATATGTAACACGATGCACAATTCAAGTATCTCTTGCAAAAGCGCTCCCGCCGGAACGTTAAAATCACTGCACCATCGGAAAATTGCAGTTCGTGACATACGCTCCGTTTCATACACATTCAACTGTAAATGTCAGTTCTACTAACACCCTCTGCCGCCAAAAATTGGATTACTGCGCAACGAGCCTATTTGAAGGAATTTATGGCACGACATAACTTGTTTTGTCGCTACTGTTTCACTGAAAGGTAGGTAGTACACAGCCACTATCAGTTTTAAACCATATCTCATCACCATCCATAGTCATCTACCAAACAAATCAGAAATTTCTAATTACGTGGACCACAGACTCACTTTCATTTGGAAGCGCTATTCCCTGTGAATTTGATTGTACATCATCACCGGCCGATTGGGCACGTCACCTATCTTTAAGACACCACGTTTATCGGTAATAATCGTTTATCAGTTTTGTTTCATAGAAGTGTCAGATTACATACGACAATAATAAACACGATGCGAGAATTATAAAAGTTGGCATATTTAATGACATCAGATATAACCTCACTATTGCTCTGGCATTTAGAATTTTTCACCAATATAGCACACAGACATCAGTAATTAAGCTGGGATTCGAAATTCCATCAAGGTTTATTCAATGTGCCCAGATTTTTGGTTTTCCAATGCATTTGTGTAGATATGACTTTCTCGCACACGAAGTATACAAAGAGAAAGTATTGTACAGGACAAAAAGTTCGAACTCGAGATTCGGATGAATTTTCAAGTTTTAGACCTCCCCGAGTCCGAAAAAACTATTTTTGGAATTATGTTTGTCTGAGAACATAATAATTCAAAACCATAACGAGCAATATAGATGAAATTTGGCATAAGGTTTTATCACCAAAATTATAGATCTGTATCAAATGTTAGACCAAATCCGTCTGCTGGCTGGCTGGCTGTTATTCGTATATACGCGAACGCGATAGCTCAAAAAACGGCGATGTGCGGTGGATGGGTCGAGTACTTTAACTCAAATGCTCTCCCCTCCGAACATTGCCATTGCTGAAGAAAATATGGCATTTTAAATACAGTTACTTAAAAAACTTGGAAGTGCCATATTACTCTTAAAATATCACAAAATTTAGTAAGGTTTGATCTTAAGTATGTGAGAAAAAATGTACAAAATAAAGGAAAAATGCGGCTTGCTCTTTTTTACTTTCTCGTATATGAAGTATACAAAGAGAAAGTATTGTAATGGTCAAAAAATTCAAACTCGAGATTTTGACGAATCTGCACGTTTTAGACTTCCCTGAGTCCGAAAAACACAATTTTGGAATTATGTCTATCTGTGTGCCTGTCGGGAAACCCTTGGGTTCCGAGCTCGGGTATACACAGTGGCGTTAATGTCTGTCTGTCTGTGTGTATGTGAACACGATAACTAAAATCTAATAAAGCTACAAGGATGAAATTTGGTATGTGGTCTTCACACATAATTTGTAGGTTTCTATCAAATTTTGGACAAAATCTCTCTAAGGAAAGTCTGTCTGTCCGCTTTCATGTGAACACTATAACTCACAAACTTGAATAGCTAGGTGGATAAAATTTGGTACACAGTTTTATCATCAGGAATGTAGGTCCGTATAAAATTTTGGACCAAATCTGTCAAAGGATTGACTGTCTGTCGCTCTGTATAACTTCTTAACAAATTACTTAGATAAATAAAATTTTGCATGCGGTCTTCTAACCTTAATGGTAGATTTGTGTCCAATTTTTGTGTCAATCGGTTAAGATAAAGGCGTTCAAATCGCACATTTCGTTTTCTTTATCTTACACCCAGCCCTATTGGTAATCACGCCGGCTTCTAACTCCACTTCCGCGTTGGACGACCTCCGGAAATCGTAGTATGACGTTTCGCTTTTTTTTTCTCCACTGCGTTAGGGGTTCATGTTCGTGTTACTGCCTTTTAGCTTATTTTTTTCTCTACATGTGTTAGGAGTATACGAGAAAGTTTAGGGGAGACCACTCCCGCTGGTTACATTACGTTCACTAAAAAACGAATCAAGCTAGATAAAAATAAATTCGATACGTGGTCTTGACACAAAAACTATTACGAAATTTCGCTTCCTTCTGGTGAACGGGAAGAGTTCAGGAATTACATATTCGATTCTCTTGATTATATGATGAAGCTAAACATAATGGAATTAGTCGAGGGCCGAACACTCCCGCTGGTTAATACACCTCAGTAAGTTTGAAAAATAGAAAAGGGACGTTTTCTTCGCCGATTCAATTTATCTGTCTGCAACAAATCCTTTGCAACTCAATCGTAATCGATTTATAAAAGACAAGGAATAGCCGCCCCCCCCTCGAACAATACTATCGCGTTCACTCAAGCAAATCGAAGATCTTCTCAGTGTCCTTGAAACCTCTGAAGAAAAAAGCTTCCTTATTTCGCGTATCAAAGAGGAAAAAATAAATTACGTGATCGGTTTGACAACCTAAACGGTTCCGCGTCTTCCATTCATAGCAGCAATTTGTTTTGTGACGAGATTCAGCGTGTCCAACTAAGAGTCAGCCATTCAGTTTTTTGCATCGCCAAGTTGATCCTTCTCTTCTCTCGATAAGAAACCGAATGACAAATGCAGCATGTGTCAGAGGTGAAGGGAAAGTCAATTATTTAGCATCGGGCACGCTTCGTGTCTACGCATATCGGAGATTGGGTGACGGGAAATGGGTTTTGCAGATGTTTCGTGTTTGTAAACACATGTTGTCTTCAGTTTTCTTCTGCTTGTAAGAAAGAAATTGCATTGGTGATATAATGAGTTTTAACAAAGTATGGATTTGGTTTTTTTTAAGATTTTTTTTTATCAGGTGTTCTTTGAATTTTTAGAGAATCTGGAATTTCAAGCCCAACAATGAAAAATTTCAGAGGAACGTGGCAGATTAGAAAGCTAAAGATAATATGATTTCTAAAAATGAGAATTCAGATTAAACAATCAGCAACTTTATAATTAATTTTTAAAAATTCATGATAACAAATGTTAACTACTAGTATATTTACCTTTAAAAATGTTAGGGAAAAAACAATTTTTTATTAGTTGCTCTTTTGACTTCGAATTTTTGAAAAATCACGGATTTCAAACCTAGCCATGGAAAATTTCAGTGGAAAGCGGCAGTTTAATAAGTTATAAATAATTCAATTCCTAAAAATGACATATCAGCAACTTTATAAATAATTTTTAAAAATTTATAATAGCAAATGTTAACTACTAGTATATTTACCTTTAGAAATGTTAGGGAAAAAACAATTTTTTAGTAGGATGAATGCATTGAAATTTAATTCATTTTTACTTCCTTGTACACGAAATAAACAAAGTGTTCAAAACATACTGAACTACCCTCTACCACGTGACTTTCTGACTTTCCATAAGTCCGGACTTGCTCTAGCAGAAGGCGTTTCGGCTTACCTCGAAACTGAAACTAAAACTCTTGATGTGTAACTGAAACTTACGCCATTACTCTTCTCTTCTGATCTTTTGCTTCTAGCTTCATGTACCTGCGTTAGTTCTGTGTTGTGATTTGTGTGCAAATTCAGTCAATATAATGCTTTTTATATTTGAAAGCATGGTTCAGCGTGTATTATTTCGTCGTGCGTGATTCAATCTAATGGATTAACAAAGTTTATTGCAGATTCGTCGCAAGCTCTCCCCGGGTCGACAGAAAAGGCAGGATCTTTTTGATGTTCAATTTGATTTGAATAAATTCTTACCAATTCTGAATAAAAATAAGATTAATTTCTTGATACAAAGAGAATGCATTGTAATCGCTGAAAACTTCTGATCTCGAGATCTTGATGGATATCCACGATTCAGACCTCCCCAAGTCCGAAAAAATCAATTTCGGAAATATGTCTGTCTGTCAGTCTGTGAACACGATAACTCGAAATCGAAAAAAGTCTGACGAAAGAAATTTGGTATGCAATCTTTACACGGATATTGAAGATTTCTATCAAATTTTGAATAAAATCCATCATATGTTGGAACCTATGTTGGAGCCTTACGCTGTTTTAAAGTAAGAAGAAAAATATGTTATTAAATCCTCCGACAGGAAATTTTTTTGGCTACAATTTACTACAATCATTTTATTAAAATAGTTTAAAAATAAAGCTAGGGGAATTTTTTTGTTCTTGTCATCCAAAGGCTGCCTAGATTGGATCATTCATATCAATGGGATTATTATCTTAACACGTTAGTAGTCACGACTTACGTCTAAAATTTGAACCATCTATTTAATTAGATGACTCCTTCTCTGCTATCTCTTAACTACAGTGGAGAAGGGGGTCATCTGATTAGATAGTAGATAGAAATTGTATTAGATCGACGTGCGAATCGTATTTGATTCACATGGCTATTAACGTGTTAAACTACAGGAAGAGCGCAAAAAGCAGCATATCAACACTAGTAGTCCTCATAAGTTGTAACTGGAACAAGTCAAAGCAAAGAAAAACAATAAAAGGACACTAAGGCCATCAAATGTTGGGTAAAAAAGAAGAAAAATAAGGATCCGTTTAATTTGCGAGTAAACACAGGGAGAAGAGGAAGTGATACAGTGCATAGAATGCCATACATGGGTTCATACATTGTATGCTGGTGTGAATTGGAGAATCAAAAAATAGTTTTGCTCTAATTGTGCTTAAAGATATTGGTGGTCCAATTTAGGCAACCAGTTTCTTTGATTGGACCGATGACAGGTTTTTGGGCTGATTTTTTCCCCTAGTTTAAAGTGCATTTCATAAAAAATTATTTACACTATTCTGAAGACAAACTAAAATTCTACTACTAGTTTTTCATTAAAATTACTTCTCCATCACTGTACATTGAAAAATGTCTACGCGGTCCAAATTCTGCGAATCTCCCCTATAAAGTTTTGTAATTTTTTTTACAATATACCATCTTTAAAATATGCATAATGATAATAAAAATCTTGAACAAAGTCGACTTCATGCTATATAGAATATCCTCCAAACATTCGTCATCTGCATTCGAGTTCGTTCGAGAGAATCAGCATTAATAGCTTTTTTTTATTACAAAAGCTGCAGAAATTAACCTGCTTCTTACAATGTTACAAGCCTTGAAAAAAATTAGCACCGAAATACATTGGGAAC
>BGPR01015318.1:9063-36963 GCA_013235015.1 Araneus ventricosus
AAGGCAGGATGCGGGTAGGTGAATTTTTGTTCCTTTCTAAAGCCTTTTAAGGTATGTGGAAAATGGACCGTGCCCTGGGAAATGCAGCGCTTCTTTTCTGCTTCAGTTATAGTTCCTAAAGGAAGTTTTTGGAATTGTATAGTAGATCAATCTGCTTGTTTCAGCTGTGTCCCATTCTTCCTGCCATTTTATACTTATTGTTATTCCTCCTTTTATTGCTCGTTTGGCTGGAACATGTTCGTTACCTAGGTGGCCAGCATGTGCTTTTATGTAACTTAGATGGATGCGTTTATTTTATGTAGCTGCATTTGGAATTTTTTGTTATAGGATTTGTGAGACGTTAGCGAATAGCTTGAAAGCCGGAATACCTGTCTGTCCGGATCTTGATTATGGTGGTGTTCCAAGATGATGGTGGATTGCTTCACTAAGTGCTAGGAGTTGTGTTTTGAAGTTATTTTATGGATAGTTTTCCCTCCCATTCTTCTGGGCATTCATAGTTAATATTTAAAATGCAAAATGCCGACCCGGTTCCCTCGTCTGTCTGTGAAGGTAGGATTTGTTGATCATTGCCTAGACTTATTTGAGTATGTATGTTTAAAAAGTCTTTTTATTTCTACATATTTTTCGTATTATGTGGCGAAGCAGGACTAATCTTCCTGATATTAGGTTCCTGATTCTATTGATCCTAAGCAACTATTGATTGAACATAATGCCTAAAAATATCGCATTCAAATGAAAATGAACCAATATTATAAGTGTTCTCATGCGGAAGGAGGGAGAGGGGAAGGAAGCGTCATTATTCTTAAGACATAGCTTTTCGGAAAGTTTGTCATTATGTTTGCTGCACATTCGAAATTACGGATCTCGATGAAAGTCCTTTATTTGCAGAAAGTTGTAGCCATTCACACGAGTTGATATGAGAGTTACCAGCGTGATTCTTGTTACAGTACAAATTTATGCTCAGAGGAGGGCATTCATATTCGATATTCTTTTAACTCAGTAGGTCAGAAAATAATCGTAGATTGTCCCTGTTTCCTTGTCGCCTTGAAAGCGGCACAGCATGATCTAACACAGCTTTAAAGCTTTCAATCAGGATAAGCCTTTACCAAGTCTGCTTTGCATGCATGTGTGTTCCTTGTCTTTTTTAACCCTTTGCCCTCCAAAAATTAGACACTTTTGGTGCTTTGTAGCCCACACGCATAAGCTAAATTAAAGAACAACGCAATTACTTTCAACAGTAGCCGAAACAAGTATTTATATTCTCATAAAATTCTATCTTTGAATGAAAAAATATATTATATGAATTTTGAACCTGCAGTATACATGCAACTCAATGTGCCTGTAGCAGTACCACTGGGCTGCAAAAAGTTAATTGGGTATTCAGTAAGGCGTTGGTATTGTATTACATGCCCTAAATATCTTTTGAGTTATCTGTTTGCTGATATTGTAAATTCATATATTCCATTGCAAGACTAGAACAGAGCATGACGGATTCCATACGAACTTGTTCTTCATAGTACATAACCACACCATAGCCAATGGCAAAACAAATGACAATGAGGATCAAATAATTATAAAGACATTAAAATTAAATTAAATGACAGAAACATCATCAGTCTAATATTATTTTGTGCAATAATTCGGTCTTAAACTTCTTTAATTCTTGAAATTCGATATTTATTATAAGACTTCTGCACTACTGGAATATTTCCAGAATAAACTAATTGTTTAAACTTATATTTACATTTCACATCATCTCTTGTATCTCATCCATTCCGCATGAAATTGTTTCGATTCTGTTGTTTCCTTTTCTTATTAAATTTTACTTTTATAAATGTCATTGAACTTTTAAAACGGTGTAAATATATAATTAAAATGTATTGCAGAGCAATGTATAAACTACTTAAAAAGTCAATCATATATTTTCTGTATCTTAAAAATAAATTGAAATTTGGAATGAATAAAAACAATGTAAGGCTTTATTTTTAAATGCTGGTTAATTGTTATTCGTATATGAATTGTAATGTTGCTTATATTTGCAAATGAACTTCATCTATAGTTTGACGTTGAAAATACGCCATTTTTTTCAAGGAAGGTGGAGAAGGATATGAAGTGTAATACAAGTTAATAATAAAGATAAAGTTTTTGAAACTTTTATTTCTTTAATTGGAATTATGTATAGAAGTTTCAAATAACTGGCTTCTGTCAACTTCGAATTAAACATTAGATTCTTTTTTATCTATTTAAGTTTTTTTTGCTTTTCAGTAAAGGACATTTTTGATTCCTTGAGAGGTAGAAACAAAATATGGCACATTTAAGATAAAATTGTGTAAAATTATGTAACTCCATCTTGTGAAAAGGTATGCAGATGCCAAATGGAGTCAACCATGATGTTTCAAATTCATTTTATGCACATTCATCAAGTCAACGATTCTTCTCGATAATTCATTTTCTCATGAAATTAAAGAAAAAAATGGCATGCATCGTGCTAAAAAATCAACTCGTAGAAAGTTTTATTCGAATCAAACAAAATGTTCTATCGATACTTCTTAAAATTTAAATTTAACAATGTAAGCATATACAAATTTGTTAACGAAGATTGCAAGTGCATTCGGAGTTCAAATATTCTGTGGAGAATTTAGAATATCCATAATGAACATAAAATTACCCTCTTAATTGTGGTTCTCAAGCTGTACTCGAGCATCGACTTCTGATAATTTCAAACTTAAAATGCAAAATTTTAATTCATAGATGCAATAATCCGATACAAAAAATTATGAGTATTCCATTAACATCGCAAATGTTCTAATTTGAATTAATAAAGCATGTTCCAAAAACAAAAGGCTCCATTTAATTAGAAAGCAAATACAGTTGAGGAGTTAAAATTTTCTGTTAGCATTAATTTTCTGTGTAGAGGCTGTATTATAATTAGTTTTCGTTTGAACTTTGAGAGCTAAAATATTTAAATTTCGACTACAGAGATGCTGGTAAATTCCAGACTCGACAATTCAGACTTTGTAATATTTTAAATTTAATTAGTTCAAATAATGCACGAGTTCTTGATTTTTCAAAGGATAGTTGCTCAGTCTTTGTCCATCGTAAAACTTCATTTTTTACATAAACAGGTGTTGTATATGCAGAAGCTTTCGACTTCAATTTAAATACTCATTGGAAGTTCTTGAATTTGGAGGAGCAACGAATGGGAAATGAAAGCTTATTTCATAGTCGAGAGGAAGTTGCTATGTTTTCATGATTTCGATGTCTTTTGCAACTAACTGTCTCTCCTTCGAAATGTCTACTTGGATATATCATTTCCCTGAAGTATTTAAAATCAATAATTTATTAATTTGCCTTTCGGAAGAGTTTTGAAAATCATCTCCAATTAGGTGAAATTTGAAATTGAGTGCTTTTTGTGTTGGTTCGCGAAATACTAATGCTCACTATTAAATACTGAATTGTTATATCTAAAGAATTTGTGATATTTAATAAATATTAAAATTTTCATGTCTTGCAGTACAATATTTTTAAAATTTTTGAATACTGTCTTATGCAATTGTTTGAAAAAATTTGCTTTCTTGCTTGGTTAATTTCTTAGTTACATTTCTGTATATTACTATATCATGTTTTTTCATTCCACCTCCACTCTTCTGTTTATATACGTTGTAATATGTTTAGAAAAGTAATTTGCATAATTTATAACGAAAATTCAAACTTATTTCTTTTGCGTGTAGAAGCCTGTGTTATTAATTTAAAATTTTAATAAGAAAGATGCATATGTCAGTTTTGTTATCGTATTATATCAGTGTGTGTGGTATTGTGAATCTCGGTGTCATATTTAAATTGCCATTTCTCAAAAATTATGTGGGACTTGGTTTGTGTTCATGAATTGACAAATGTATTGCAACTCATTCAACATGTAACTTTCACTTTGTATTTAATAAAGAGGTCTTGATTTGAAATTGACTCGCTTCTTCCTTAAAATGTGTAGTTCTTAATCATTATATTGAATTTTAATGCAATTTGGTCATTTTTTTCTTTGTGGAACTAATATTAAGAAATATTTAGTTAAATCTTGCACCAACATAAGCATCGAATAAACATCGCATTGCTCTGTCATCTAGGACCTCTGGTAGTTAAATGCAATTCGTATAAAATATCTTGAGATAACCCGATTAGCACAAGATGCCCTAAAATATTCACATGATATCTTTACGATATTGTGCAGCATTCAGAATATCGCCACGACATCATGGGGATATTTTAAAATATCTTGTGCTAATAGGGAAGTGGGCATTTTGTGTCAAATAGTTTAGAAACGTGGAGTTAAATCGTATGGCTCATTCTAAATCGATCTTGAATCGGCTACTGTCATTTTAATAATTTTATTTCCGACATAAAAACTAGATCAAAATGATCTAGTTTTCATGTCGGAAATTGACGGAAAACTAATGTACAGTATACTACTGAATTATATCTGCATGAAGTTTTTTTGTTTCTATCTACAGAGCGCCATAAAAAAATCTGTTCACGAATATATTCTAACGAATTTAAATTTTTACCTATTTTGCGATATCTTCGTTCAGGAGGGCAAATGTCGATTTTTCTAAAATATTTATGGAATGCCCTTAAATCTGTAAATTTTGTATTGAACTCTTGTATATTAGGTTCATAAATTTTAGTCATGCTGTGGATAAAAATAACTAAAAGTTTTTAGCTAGTTGCTTACAACACAATATTTTCACCGAGTTTCGACAAAGTATTTTATTTTTAAACATTTAATTCAAAACACTTTTTGTTAAAAGGTGAATTTCTTACTGGATTAAAATGAAAAAATAATCTTTGGTTTACGTCGAAATAATACAAGAGGTTCCCATGGTAACATTTAGTATCGACTAACAACAGGTCTTTCCCAAAAAGTATTGCTTGAAATATTTTTTCTGGAATATACCATATTCTCGGATGTAATGCTGGAAGATACGCCCCATAAAAAAAAATCCGCTTCCAAAACTCTACTCTCATAATTATATACTTTTTTTATTACCAGTGAAACCATGAAACAATGTTAACTTTAATGTCCTTTCTGTACTTTCGAGCAGTTTCATCCTCTTCAGGTGAAATATTAATCATGGACTTTTTGTAAATATATGTTCTCTTGTTTCGCTAAATTTCTGCAAAATAGATTGAGTTGCACGATTTATATTTTCACATAGTTGGCCTAATGGTACAGGTTTGCTGTAACATTTCCTACATAAATCTATTATAAATAAGCTGATTAATTACAAAAAAGTACGATTTTAACGAATGTTTTACCATAAAATAATTCAAATTGATTTGTTTTGGAATCTTCAGCATAAAAGGATACATTTACTTCAACTGTTCTATTTTTTTGATAATGCTCACAAATTCTGCATACGAATGGATTTCTATACCATACAATTTCGAATCGTAGCACTAAATAAATGCCACGATAAATGTAATGCCCGCAGAAGGAAATCTTCTGATTCTTCAACTAGCATATTGCTCACCATTATTATTAAATGGTAGTCTCGTTCATCACTTTCCAATTAACATGAATATTTATTTTTTTCTAACATATGTTTCGTGGAGTTCTCACATTTAAACCGAAATCCTGCATCGTTGCCGAATATTTCTTGCTACCAGCAACGCATTTCATTGTACAATTTTATTTTATATGCACCGGATGATTATTTTTATCATTTTGGCACAGTATTTCAATTTTCCTATAATCACCTGCTTTTTACTATTTTCCTGCTTTTATCAGCGTAGTTCCATCATTAATAATTGTCCTCACTTTCATTAATTTAGTAATGGGAACTTTTGATTAAAATGCCGCACATTTCCCCCCTTTAGGTTCTACCAACCTGTGGCCTTGTTCACTAATTACTGCTCTCAGAAAATGCATTTTTCAAGATGAATCTAAGTTTTTTTTTCGATTTTATTCTAAATGTGAAAATCTGTTTACATTTGGAGGCGTTTAAGTGATCTTTCACATTTTTTTAAATCTTGAAATGAAATACAGTTTCTGAGAATTGACCAACATTTGCTGTTAAAATCGAGTCCTGACTTAACGATTTTGGCCAGATCTGGTTTCTATTTTACTGAGAAATTGAATCTAACGCAACATATTTTTGCCTAACTTCAATGCAATGAAGCATTTATTAATATGTTTCCAATATTGGTGTGTAGACTATAGATTCGACTAACTTTTTTATTTCAGAATTTACTCTTTTAATCTCCATTATGTAGATTATTTTACCAGTTTCTTAAAATCTTTCGATGAAACGGTTGTTGGATTCATCGCTACTGAATGATTGTTAAGAATATTGCAGCTTACATTTTTTTCCATATTATATTGCAGATTCAATTTTCTTTACATTCAATGAAACTGCGTCCTAAAATTATATTCTTATGTACACTGGTGTCCAAAAATAATGCACAATTTTGAAGATGCTGGAAAATTTAAATGGATGCTACAAGATTGGACTTAATATGGATACTATGGTTCGCAATCAGTTGATGAGAATCGTGGGACATACTATCGCCGGAACTCGCATTTTGCACTGAAGATTTGATCTTGGGGGGCCACCAGAAAGGGATGAAGGCGAAAATGGAGTTTGACCCATCCTGTTTCACAAAAAGCTGATAACGAGATGTAATTTTCATCACTGGTTATGTTTGGTGTGAATAATATTTACAAGCGTTTTCGTAAACACAGCACAAATATTCGGGAAGATAAAGATTTTCTTAAGGTACCAAATTTTTCAGGATATGTTTTGCTTATAACATGCTGAGTTTCTCACCAAATTGTGCAAAACTTAAAGAATACTTGTCAACATGTTAAACAAGCATTGTAATAAAGTGTGAATTAAAAAAATTAATATTACAGGAAATATGAGTATTTTTAGTAAATTTTTTACTGCGCATGTGCGAAATGTAGCTTAATGTTTTTCACAACTTCAGAGCCAGATATATATAGGTCAGCTTACATAAAAATTCCAGTTCAATACCATTAGTATTCAGAAAGATATCGGTATTTCAGCTTGGTGCATTTCGGTACACTTTAAGAGAAGCTCAATGATGAGGGTTCTTGCACAAATTGATATTTTTTAAACTTGGATCTTTGAACAGTAATATTGAATTTTATGGAAGTTGAATATCCAGAATATTCATGTTTATTAATAAATTAAATACGTAATTTAAATTACATTTCGATCATAAATATTTGAAGATTCAAGTTTAATAAATTTCAGTTTGCGCATGGATCCGTATCATTTAGCTTCCCTTAGTGTACTGAAATTACCTCTTTGCAATGCCGACATCTTTCTGAATATTAACAGCATTGAACTTAAATTTTTATAACTTCCCTATATGTCTGACTTTGTTATGGAAGCAAAATTACTCTACGTTTCGCACATGCGCAGTTAAAAATTATTTATTAAAATACTCAGTTTTCCTGTACTATTCAAATTTTAATTCAATGCTTCTTTTACATATTGCCATGTATTTTGTAAGTTTCATACAATTTGGTGGAAAACTCTGCATGTTATAAGCAAAGCACATGTGGAAAAATTTGCGAATTTTTAAGAAAACTTCTATATCTTCTCAATAATACGTACTATTTTTATGAAAATGCGTGTGAGTACTAAGCACAACAAACATAATAATAGATGAAAGTTACATCTCGTTATCTGCTTTCTGTGAAACAGGGTGGGTTAAAATACATTTTCGCCTTCATCACTTTCTGGTCACCCCCCTAAATGCCTTCGTGATCGAATCTTCACTGTAAAATGTGAGTTCTGACGATAGCATTTCCCACGATTCTCAGCAACTGATTGCGAACCATAGTATCCATATTAATTCCAATCTTGTAGCATCTTCAAAACTGTGCATTATTTTTGGACACCACTGTACACTATGCTCCCTAATTTTTGCAGAAGGATTTTTCCGGAAATTGCAGTCACCTTCTCGATGCCTGTCCCGAGTTAGATTGGTCCGAATTAGTATCGTAAAGCAATATTGGTTAGTTCCGAAAAAATGCTGACGAGACTAGTCATTATATATTACGGCTGCTACAGCCCATTATTTTCAATGGGACCTAGATTTCTTATTAATTACAAAACCGTTTAAAAAATCTTGCCTTTTAACCCCCACACAACGTCTGTCAATAGGGGGAAATGTATTGCCGTATTAATTCAATTAAGAACCCATAGAACTTATGAGATTATAATGGATTACCAGTCATTTAGTTTACAAATTAGATTATAATATAAAGTTAAAAACACGATATTTCTATGCACGAATGACACTGAAACACCACTTCTAAGGAGTTAGACTCGTTTGTTTGAGGTTTCTGATTTTATTTATTGTTTCCTGCAAGGCCTTTCAAATTTGAAACTCTAAGCTATTTATAGCACTTAAAAACTAACTCTGTCAAAATAAGAAAAACTAGTAATAAAAAAAATCTAAAAAAACAATTATTTGAACTGCTGGCATCGGATGATAACTATATCGCTAAGTGCCGAATCGAATTTCGAAAAATGTTTTTTGGCCCGCTCTATACAGAAATATCAAATATGCGATGTTAGGAATTTGGATCAGACCCAAGCAAGAAGACGCAAGATTGGCTCTAAACATGCGCAGGTGTTTCTATTCAATTGAATCAATTTAAGGAAATCTACAGGGCGAGCCATAATGAATTCGCTGATTAAAAAGATTTTACTATCCAATTGTTTGAAATTTATATGAAATATACAATCGTTATGAGGTAATATATTCAAGTTTTGAATACAAGCATTACACATAATCAATAAGTGCTAATTTTGTTATGCGGTATATATCAAATCTGTAATGCAGTTCTTTCCGAACTTTCAGTGATGTGTCTCTGTCGATACTAGCGATAACAGTTGTGATACAAATTTCAAATTAGTAATGTTCGTTGGGCATGGAGGCATATGCATATGAGGCATATACAAACCACTAGATAAAGAAATCCCACAGAACGTGATTTAGATATCCTAGTGGTCAATGTAATAAGTATTCTCTTATAGATGAAAAACCAATTCTAAGATGTGGGAACCTAGAATATCTGTAGTATCTCCATAACTAACAGTTAGCAATGAAGTGAATCCACGTATCACATCTGCTACTGTCAGGATTGACAGAGACAACAGAAGGTTTGATAAGACTTTTGGATTACAAAATCGATGCATTCTTCGTAACATAAAGAGCGTAAATTAAACATCTGCGATGCTTGCATTTAAAACTTCAATTTTTTTCCCCTTGATGCATCATTCGTATAAGTACAGAAATTATCTGTGTCAAAGTAAAGTTTTGGAATTGGAGCATTCATTTTGATTCATCTTGTATCATTCAATATTTCCTGTTTGACTGTAAATTTCAGAATATATATAACATCAACCTTTTCGGACTTGTAGAGACAGGTTAAATAATTTTTCGATGCTAGTAAAGTAAAATCTCATTTATTTTAGGATCATCCTTTCCTTGAACGATTAATTTGGCATTTTAGATGATATTTGAAATAACCCACTCCATGAATAAATTCGCAAACGTCGTCTCTAAAAGAGTATAGGCAAAAAAAGTGTAGAGTGCAGCATAATTGCGAAGGAAGATATCGTGACTTTGTAACTTAAAGGAGAAGTGCGTTTATCTAAGATTGAAGTATTAGTAATTCGTTAATAATTAAAAATTAAGTGATGTTAAAAAGGATTTAATTTACAGAAGATACAAATTTAAATCATTGCATAAACTTCGGAGTAAATATATATATATACACCACTTAAATAAGAGCCACCTCCTCTTAACTTCAGAACGACGGCAACTATAGTCATGAAAGTAGTGTCTAGGTATAGTAGAACGTCTATGCCCTATGCGATGAGATCCCTTACAACGCCACCTGGTGGCAAACTCTGGAATTAGCTTTCCTATCTCGAAAACTGTACAAATAAGGGGGAAATGTCAATCACAAAGTTGTAGAGCGTTATCGATTTATTACAAAAAGACACCTTGTACAAAGAAAAGAACGCTTAAAATGAACATTTCTTTGTTCGCATTTTCCGAAACTGTAACGTCACAAGACATGGACAAAAGGAGAAAATGTTATTTTTCGGGCAAAAAATAACCCCATTATAATTTTTCCTGTGGGAATGACTTAAACAGCAGGTAATTGGACTTTTCCACCAACATTTCAGTACGTATTGCTATTGCTTGCGCACCAACTATGTACTAAAACATGAACGAAGTGAAATTCAAGCAAGGGTTTAAATCTGATGTAGAGTACCTTGAAAAACGAAAATAAAGGTATCTTGGGATAACTAATTGTTTTTCTTCCTCTTTTTAACCCGTTTTGTGACGTCACAGTTTCGGAGCTCGCGAACAAACAAATGTACATTTTAAGCGTTCTGCTCTTCGTATTAATGTGCATACAAGGTGTCTTTTTCTACTAAATAGATAACGTTCTATTACTTTCTAATTGACATTTTCCACTATTTTGTACCGTTTTCGAGATAGAAACTCTAGCTTCGAAGTTTTCTACCAGATGGCGTTATAAGTTTTCTCATCGCATAGCGCATAGACGTTTTGCTAAATCTGGTCACTACTTTCATGACTAAAGCTGCCTTCGTTCTGAAGTTAAGGGCTGGTGACCCTTATTTAAGTGGGCACCCTGTGAGTAAATTTTATTCCCAAGTGTGGTAAGTGTTGACTGAGTGACAGTTGTGACAGTCAATGATTTGTTAACATCGTTTCCTTGCAAGGAATATTTACAGCGATTGCCTCTAATATTATCATTTTTATAAAGGAATACCCGCCTGTGGAAAGGAGTGTTCTAATAAAGCTGTAAAACGGAAATTATATATTAAGCAGAAATTAAAATCTTGTAACATAAAAAAATTATAAACCACTAGAAAAATATATTAGAAGAATTCGTGTATTTATACCGTTTCTGTATAATGAGAAATTTGAAAGAATATTTGAGTAAGCTCACAACTTCTTGATATGATTCTAAAGACACTGAAAAACTTTATGCAATTGATTATGAATAAGTTCACGTACTAATAAAGAAAGGAATATTAAATGCATTTAATGAAGATATTTTGTAACTAAAAAACGGTACTAGTGAAAGGAATTTATTCTATAATATTCAGAGAAGGCTGAAACTCTGAAACTGGTAAAGAGCGCAGTTATTTTCTAGTTTTTTTCTCAATAAACAGTTATAGCAGCACTGGATGTTTTGGAAGATGTTGATATGAAAGATGATTTTTTTGTTGCAAATGCTATCCGAAGGAAAATAAAAGCTGAAAGTGATATACGCACATGAACATCATAATGAAATAAAACAAACGTAAATACAAAGAATCTTTATCCAAAATTTAATTATTTTTATCTTTAGCATAATCATTTTATTTTTTCCTGTCTCGCCTCCTTGTTATACTATTTGCTTATCAAATTGCAAACTTAAATTCTTTAAAATTTATCCTTGCTTAAATGCAAAGAAAACAAGGTTTAAACTTAAGATCATAAAAACTTCCACGAGACTGTAAGTGACAGCTAGCAAGGAGCTTAGGGGCTTTTATATGATAGCATGTGTCAAAACACTGACATTTATGTAGTTTCATGTAGACGGGAAAATAAGTGACTGTACATACGTAGTTTTGATTATCTGTCCTTCAAAATTTAATTATGAATTTCTTCTTGATACAAATATGATTAAACACGCATAGCTTCCAGACGCTTCAATTTCAAATGTTTTAACTCCTGTTCATTCGTTTATACAGAGGTGAATGGGAAAAAAGTTCAAAAAGAAAAATAATAATAACTGACATTTTTGGCGCATGTAGATATATCACGAAAACATGTTTGTTTAAAAAAACAAAAGCTGCGCACGAAATAAGATAATACAGACATAAGGTAAAGGAAGTTTTAAAAAATTGAGTTTGTGTTAAAATTGTAGTATTTTTTTCGTATGTGTCGCTTTCGTTGCAAGGAAACAGTATTTGCAAATAAAATGATGCATGCTTTTATTCGGTTATTTTGTTTCTTCTGAATAACAAAAAAAAATGATTTTCCAAATCAAATAGCTTGTTATTGTATTTCCTTCGATTGACTGAAACAATTTACCTTCGTTTACGTTAACTCTAGAGAAGAGTTTCATTTATGCAAACACTGGAAAATCTAGTTCCGTGAAATCAAAAGTAAAAAATCACAGAATTTTTTTTAAATTCCATTTTTCTTTTTTGTATAAAACTTGACATTTTCAGAACCAAATAAACTGCTTATGAGAACAATTTAAATACCCAAAATTAATGTCCCTGTAAAACGCATTCAAACGAAGATATACTACATTAATTTGAATATTAATATTCTTTCTTTCCATTTTTTTTCTTTCTCGTATTCCAAGCAGAGGGGGAGAAAGGGAGATACTATTGTAATCTTCAAACATATTCTACCTCGAAATGTTGATGAATCTTTACGTTTCAAACCTCTTCGAGTTCGAAAAATACCACTTTTGGAATTATGTCTGTCAGTGTCTGTGGCCACTGTCACTCAAAGCAACGAAGTTCCGTGTGTGGTCTTTACAACTAACTTGTTTCTGAAAATTTTTGGACGAAATTCGTCTAAGGATGTCTGCCTGTATGTCCGTCCTTTGCATATGAATACGATAACTAAAAAACGCAAATAGCTAAATGGATGAACTTTAGCAAATGATTTTATCAGCATAATGGTCCAATTTTTGACCAAATTCAACGTTCTGACAATCTTCAAGTCTGATTATCCATAATATGTAAACGCAATCATTAAGGCGCACAACCACTTAGATAAATGAACTTTGATATGTAGAATTGGAATCAAAACTGTAGATCTCTATCCAATTTTGGCCTCAAGCCGTCTACTGAAAAATGTCAAATGTATACTCGATTCTCTTCCCTAAACGACGATGTTGGGTCCGCATACGTTTGGAGCACATTTTGAGAAATATCATTATAAAATGTGATTGCGGTATTTATTTCAATCATAACTGCATAAAAACTTTAATTTAAGCAACAAAAACTTTTTCAATCATCACACATTTTTTAAATGTGAAATTTAACAAAAATTTACAAAAACGCGTGACACGTTAAAAAAAAAATTATATCTATAAAATTTCAAATAAATTATGTTGGGATACTTCAAACACGTTTTTCTAGACTAGAATCTAATGAAAACTTTCAAAAATAAATTTTTTATACATTTTTTGAAGTGAATAATACAGAATTTTCCTAATATTTGCACAACTATCAACACAATAAGAGGCTATAAAATTCAAAATTATGATGCATTCGGGATTATTCTAGTACATATTCTAGATAATGGCATATAAAATCTGCATACCAAGTTTGAAAATTGTATCACAAAAAGTGTTTAAGAAATCATGTCGCAGGTATGAGAATTTTATAAAATTTTCGGTTTTGAGAAAAACACGTTTAAAGTACAAATGCACATTTTCAATATATATTTATGCTGTAATTTACTTAATATTCTCCACATTTATACATTACACCCCATTTTTCACATCCTGGGTGATTTAATTCTTTTTATGCCATTTATTTTTCCCCCGAGCAACTTTGTTATAGATAAGCGAGTGCCAATTGTCAGTCAGTGCCCGTCGAAATCTGTAAATGCATTGGTTGAAATTTATTAGAGCAAACATGAAAAAAGTTTCCAATACATTATTTTTTGAAAAATCCCACTTTTTGAAAGGATAAAAACAGGGTCGTCGAAAAATGTCTATAAGTACTTTTCTACCAATTCAAATTCTCTGCGAGAAACAAATCCGATTCTTTAAGTTTTGTTCTGCGATTTCTAATGCCGTCTATATGGTCCATTTTTAAAAATAAGTGGTGAATAAGTGGAAGCTTTGAAGTTATAATTTTGTGTCAATTATTAGGCCTAAATTGATTCATACATAACTGACAATGCGTTCAGGCATAATAATCCAGACAAAATGTTCAAAAATAATACAGATATCGTTTTGAAATTTTTACTAGATATTCTATCCCCTAAAATATGTACTGCAGTAGAATTGCTAACATTTTGCTTAAATAGAAAAATAATTTAAAACATATTAATTAATTAAAAATTACATTATTTTTTAATTGAACCCTGGCCCATTTAAGCAATCCTTAATTTCGAGGACTGATTTTATATTGCGTTTTAATTCCGATAACTTTCCTATTTAAACTTTTCCTCTCAGAGTAATATCATTTTAGTTAAACGCAAAAAAATGTATCGAATTTCCCTCCCTCCCCCTTATCCGATTCGATGTCCATGTACAAAATATAGTGCCATGTTTTGCATGGCCGACCCAACAATTTAAACGTGCAAATGCCCAGAAATGGGTGTTCTGGTGTTTATAATTGCAGCATTTTTTTATTTGCTGAATATTTACCCCCTCCTTTTAATAAGTCATCTAAATGACACTTGTTTGATACTTCTCTGATGTAGTTAGGTCTGAATAAGGGTACGTAAATTCTTGACACTCTGTATATTTTAAGTTCAGG
Source organism: Araneus ventricosus (assembly GCA_013235015.1). NCBI lineage: Eukaryota > Metazoa > Arthropoda > Arachnida > Araneae > Araneidae > Araneus > Araneus ventricosus. Next base: position 23,640 of record BGPR01015318.1, read on the forward strand.
TGATGGTTAACTGACAGTCATCGAAGGTCAGGTTGAACCTCAGAAGCCACCTCCCATAGCTAAAGCTTTGTAGATGTCTCAGATTTGAGTTTATAACATAAATGCGAAGTCGAAATAGCCAGATAGTAGTGAAATTATTCTTGTTCTCTTCCTAGAATGTAAATAATAACATTGGTATGGTGCATTTACCGTTTGAAATCTTAAATCTCAGTAAACTGTTCAGTCTTCTTTCTGATCTTTACTTCAATCTACGAAGTCTTTAAAAGGTTAAATGATGGATGAGTGTTTGTTACTTGATTGACTATATGAATGCAAAATAGACCTTGAAATATAACTCTCCCAGTCTATGATCAGAAGAGTGGTTTATTCATCCACCAATCTATTTATTGTTTGTTCTTCACACCATGTAAAGACATTTAAATATTTAGAGTAGATTTAGTTTCGTCCAGCGCTGTTGTAATAGCTGGTTTTAAGTGCAACACCCGAACTGAAAGTCCGATTTCTCGATATTCGATATGAAATTGCAGAAAAATGTTGTAATATTACAAGTGACTCTAACAACCATTTTATGAAGTTGTATTCCTATGTTGACAGGCTCATGTACGGATTTTAGATGGATAAGAGGAGAAGAGAAAAAAGAAAAATTTCTCTTGTTGCAGAGCTAAAAAAAGCATACCATCAAACCATTTATCTTCATAAATTGGTTTTAGTAACCGATTTTTAGTTGTAAACTCCTATAAAACGAATTTAGGTTGTTAATAAATATCCGGAAAGAATTTTTGTTAACCCTTCAAGCTTCCAGATGCAACAATATTGAAAAGGAAAAATAATAATAGAAAATTATTTTAAGACCTATAAATAAAGCACTTTATTTGATAACTAAGATGAACAACCCGTTTTAACTCTTTATGAAGGATGATTTGGGGCATCCCTATTTGCTCATAGGGATGTCTCAAACAATTCTGCAATATTCATACGATATTTCCACGACATTGTACAGCATTCAAAATATCGTAGCAACATCTTAGAGATATCGTATAACATCTTTTGTTTATAGGAGATTTTATAATTTCGAACAATTGGTCTGATAGTGAGAATAACACTTGATCTGATAACTTACTTTTCAGACTTCCACGCTACACAAATGAAAGGATTGTTTTACTCTTAAATACATAGACATTATAATAAGGGAAGGTGTTTTGTGGAATATGTTCGTGAAACCCAAATTCCATCACCAGGGCAGTGCTATCCAAAAGCAGTTGCTCAAATACTCAAATAAAATTGGCACTATTGTGTATTTACTCATATAAAGCGTTTGCAGGTTAATAATGCAAAAGAGTAAACTATTTTACTATTTATTTTGATAGTTTATAACAAATTAATTCTAACACGTTCGCGGACAGTAGACATTTTAATGAGCAGAAAAAATAGTGAGGGAATTTATTTTTAAATTTCTTGCGATAACCGAATTTTTATTAGTCCAATTTGGTTCGAGTACTGACTCCATATTTGAATAGTTATATGCAGTGAATATTACAACATCTACGTCAATATAGATAGTTGTCCAACTATGATGACATGAATGTCTATGAGACTTGAATGCAGTGAATGCACGAATAATCTTAAGTAGAAGATATTTATTTAAGTTCACTATATTTTTGCTCATCATTAGATTTTTATTGATAAATATATAAAAAGGTCAAAATAGTTTCATAGAAATATAAAATATGTAGAGTGTTGTTCATAATTATTAGAACGGAGAGTTAGAAGTTCATCTTTCGTTCATAAAGTTTTAAAAACTTGATAATTTGCTGTTTTGTTTTGATTTTCTAGAACATTATTTCATCCTACATAAATACATATAATTTTTAGTCATTACATGAAATATCGCTGCTTCTTAGCTGAGATTATTGTTTTAAACAGTATATTTTATCTAGTCAAAAGTATTCGAAAGTCTGATGAAGTAGGTTATATTTAAATGAGTTCGAATTGGATTTGGTAATTTTAAAAACTTTAATAGATTAATATATTTGGTAATTAATTTTTTTGGTCTTTGAATCAATCGAGACAACAGTAATGCCGAAGAGTTTAGAGATTCTTGTTGATCATCGCCGCCTTATCAATGAAGATCGCAGGGATGGGGATCAAGTATGAAAACTTAGGGAAAAAGTATAAATCGTCAAATTCGAGTATCTACTATTTGTGCAAGAAGTATGAGACGAGAGGATCGATAGATAAAAAGAGAGGGCGAGACAGAAAAACCGAAAACAAACTCAAGAGAAGACCCTATGCTTGAAATATTGACACGAAAACAAACGATATATCGTCAAGAGAGATAGTGGAAGACTTGAAATTGAAGGTGTCAGCTCTAAACCAGATTTATTCAGACTCCGGTGAGAATTATCAGAGTCGAAATCTGCAGGAGGTATATACCAATGCTTAAAGCAATATCCGGGAAAACAGTGAGGGTTTGTTTTAACAATCTTTTCATCGGAATGATCTGAACTTGATCACTTTCTGCTTATAATAGGATTTAAATCAGAGAACGGAAATTAGTAGACGAAGAAAAAAGAACCTACTTTCTTAATCAAAACCATCAACGATATCCTACTGAATACAGGTGTTATGGCATTCTCGTTCAAATGTTACCCTTCTAATTTACGTAGAGTCTATTTTTATGGAAATTTTGAAATACACAAAGAAATGAACAAAATAAAACGAAAATAGTCATTGAACTAGTAAATCTTTATTTTAAAAAAACATCTGTAAATTACGAACGCTTTGATTCAATAAATTAAGGCTCAAATAAAGCCCTCGGAAGAAGTACGATTTCCAATAAAGAAATATAATCTTAAAAAACAAGTTTTTCATATTTGTGATATTTTTGCATATGATTTAGGAAAAATAAACCTATTTCACGACTTTGCGCACGTGTGTTTCAGCTGAACGTTGCTGTGATTAATTTATTTTGAATATTTAAGTTCTTGAGATCATTCTAATCAATATTATTTAATTTCTATATCTGGTATTTAATTCTGAATATACTTACTGTATATGAAAATTATTTCCTTAAAATGAGAGAAGTCTGAAGCTAAATAACGATATGAATCGGAAATGGTTTAAGCCAAATTCATCAAAACCACAGAAGATTGATGAGCTGATCCATCACTCTTTCACTATGTTATTGTCATTTTCAGTCCTCTAACAAGAAGTGAATTGGCCTCGTACACTTTTGATGGCAAAAAGGCATGTATTCAGAATTTCCCACTCGCATATATTCTTACACATTCAATCGAAAGAGAAAAGAATGATCCAAATTCTATAATAAAGACAATTTTGTGTTTAATTCGATTGATTTTATTCTGTAAGCTCACAAAACAATACCATCTTTCCCAAAAAATTGCTTTTGTGTCTGTTTTTCAACAATACAACGAATTTTGTGTGATGTAATTACTTTTTATTTTATTCCACTATTCGAAGAAAAACGTTCATTTCGATATAATTCAACAATGGCTCCAATTTTCTTTGAGTTTGTGTTTTCCAGTCAAAACAACTGCTATGTGTAAAATGATAAAACCAAACTGTTTTCTGACACTGAAAATATACTGTCATCAATTCAATATAATACGGGTTACGGACGAAGTCTTCCAAAAATGTGAATTACATTTGTTTTCCTGACTTGAAAAATTTTTTCCCTGTTATCTTTGAAGTTAAAGTTTCATCGAGGTATTATATTTTTTTTTCTAGCTTGGTGAAGCGGGTATAAAAATATCTCAATTTCTTAAACCATGTTTCCTCTTTGTAGGTTGTTTTACAAGCAGTATGGAAAAAATAAAATAAATCGAAGGCCATTCCTTCAAAATGTAAAGGCATTTCATAAGAAAATGTTGTCTATTCAAATATAAAGATAGGATGATGTAGATAATATAAAGATTTACGAGTTTACTGAAACATTTTAAAGAATAGCTTATGTGCAGTATAAAAAGTGTTGTAGATGTAACATCATATTGAAAATATGCTTTTGCAGCTTTGTTTCTTTTGAGTTAACATAGATTTTATTCTTGAACTATACGTAACTATCAGATATTCATGTACTTATCATTCCCTAATGAAAGAGTAATTCTTAGTTCCTCAATTGAAAAAGGTTATTTGTGCTATCTACTAACATATATTCTTAAATGTAGCGATTTTTACTGCCACAGATACTTGAAAACGTTAACGCGCAAGAAAGAAAATTGTATTTTGTGATTTACATCAAATGGTAAGTGGACTTGAAACATTTATAAAAGATTACTGGGGACAATACATTATTTTAAAATATATATTAAATTGGATATTTAATTAAAATGTTTTTCAGCTATCTTCTAATGGAGTGTTTTATTTTATTTTTCATTTGTGATGGCAAAATTACAAACTATGTAGCAATTAAATTTAAATGAGCTACAGATTTATATATTTTATTAACTTAAACAGCTTTATCTTATATTGAGTTTTGTCAACACTTTCTGTCTGCTTTTAACTGCACTTTCAAATATATATTTAAAAATTTTTGTTTTGTTTTTCTTTGTAATGAAGTTTTCAGCGATATTATAAAATATCAGAATAAAAAATGACAGATAAAAACGTTTAAATATGTGGATAGACAAAATCTCCTGTCCTCCAAACAATCATTAAAATAAAGATATATTTCAAAGCTTTTCGTTTTATCAATCCAGTGCATACCGGAAAATAAAAAAAAAATTTTAAAAATTATGCGCTTATAAATTAGAAAAGGATAACTTTATTTATACAAAATGGTCTGGTATGTAACCCAAGATCTAGTATTTTCCTATTGTCTAAAAGTAATAATTAAAATAATGATCTCAAAACTTATAGTATGTTTGAATAGCCACGGACGCACCGACATGTGTTTTAAATGAATTTTTTTATCTTTATAAAATAGGCTGTTACTATATAAGAAGAATTATATCATATTTACATTTCAATTTTCCGATAGAAAACAAATATCATAATCGTTCCGGTTGTTAAAATCATTCATTGTTCAGTACAGAGTAACGAATAACAGTACGAGAAAAAGTTTCCAGATAAACAAAAGAAATATTTTTATTAGTAAGTGAAAAAATTGAGCTTTAACTCAAATAGATTCCATTTTACTCTTTTACCAAAGAATGAAATATATGTTTGAAGTTATTATCTTCTCAGAAGCATATTAAAATACTTAATTATATTTGATTGCTTCGCCAACAAAAAGGAAAAAAAGGCAAAATACCTGCAGAGAAGGTAGTGTATTATCCGATGCATTGATTATTCTGTCTCATTTCTACTTGATAATGAAATCTCCTTACTCCAGAGACATTCGTTGGAATGGTAGCAAACAAACAACCAGGCAAAAAAGTTTGTCGCTACAACGTGTTTCTCAATCTCATTACATTTGCCGCCGGCTAATGACTGATAGTACTTTGATGTTTTTTCTTCATATATTACGGTATTGTAATTATTGAATTATCCTTTTAAGGTTGTCAAAGGACATGGTAAATATTTGTGCTGGAGACTGCGGTAGAAATGGTGTTTTTAAAGTCTTTTAACTGTTTAATTTTCTAACCATTATTATGAGTAAATGAAAGAGATAAAATTACAGGATATAAATTAATTCGAGATAATATGTATTTAAATTCATTGATCAGGTTATTATCTTCTCAGGCTTTGAGCTTTAGTTAAAAATATTTCTTGTGAAAAGTCCTTTTCAGTAGTGATAGGTCGAATGTTTGTGAAATATTTTAACTGCGCTCAGTGTTCGAACACTAATTGAAACATGATTAGTTTGCTACCGTATGTAGAACTTAGTCAGATTAATAAGATTTCTTTGAAAATTTTATAATTTAGGAACAAAAGTTGTAAAAATAAAATGGCTAAAATTCTTAAATCATATCTTTTTTAATGTAATACTTTATTATGAAAGAACCGAAGTAAATATATATGGCACGTTAAACTAATGGTAATTGCTTGTAAGAATCTTTGCCGAGTTAAAGCATGTTAAAAGGTAATAGGGAAAGGACTTCACAAAATATATTGATTAATTTATAAAATGCAAGCCAAGAACAAATTCGTTGCATATTATATATTTTATTCTCAATCACTAAATTTAAAATTAAATAACCGACATTTAAAAAAATCTTTTATATTAGAAAAAATCATACATGTGGTCTCGTGATTCATTTATCTTTTAGGAATATGCAGATAATTATGTTTCATAGGTGTAAGTGACAGGTAGTGTGTTACTTGTCTTCTATTGACCACATCACCAGGCTTCACAACCGACAAAATATATCAAGGATTGAGTCAGTATCGTGTCCAGATAGCTTTCCGGACAAGAAAATTATTGTGCTTCTTGCTCAACTACGAATGATACCACTTAAACACCAAACCACACCGCCGTCTCTAGAGCTCATGTGGCTCCTATCCGGGTAGGTATAGATGTTGGTGGACTTTATTGAGTTACAAAAAGAATACAGAAAAAACGGAAAATATTATAGCAAGAGATGAATGACAATTGGACGAATTTACAAAGCTGGTGTTAACACATAGAATTGACAACAAAATAAAGGAATATATACAATATCTTGAATAACATGGTGTGGATGAAAGAAAAATGATGAATGTAGATGATGACGAACAACACGAGGAAGATTACATCATTGCACAGGTTTTGAGTAACGTATTAAAGATGGGGAGCCATTGCGTGTTAATTGTGGAATACAAGGAATAGGAAGATCGCTATAAAATATTTATGAGAAAGGAAGGATATACCCAGTGTACTAAATGCGGAATAAGCTAGAGTTATTGTACAAAGGCAGGTGAGTACTTATTCCAGTCGCAATATGTTTTCATTGCAGATTATGAATTTAATCATGTTTATTATTCTTTTTCTTGAATTAGGATTCTCAAGGACTCTTTGGTACCACAGACTTTCCAGTGAGGTAGAAGATTTCCTGATATGCCAAGAGAGAGTCAATGGGCAAGATGTCGCATAATGGATGGGATCGCCGACTTCTTCGCAGGCACAAGAGTCACTATCCGATAAAATTCGCGCGTTGTTTCAGTAAAATAATCCGACTCTCAAATGCTGAAAAAAAATATAATCTTTTCCTGGCAGGTACTCTCGCCAGATAACCCTCCTATATGTTTTATGACGGGTGGCCTGTCACAAAAAATCGGATGAACCGGTTACCACAAGTATATGCTGTGGGTAATCTGTTCGTATCAGCGAAAGCGTCCTTAAAAACAATATTTCATGTGATCATAGGTGATGGCTATAATGAATATAACGTATCACACTTTGGAAGCACATGAACATGTCCGTGGAGGACGGTTTCCTGTGCATATCTTTATTTTACATACTGAAAAAATCGTTCAAAACGCTAGAGCAGACCATTGGGCCTAGAATTACCAAATTTGTAGTAGATTACTCACTAAGAAAAAATAAAAATTATAATTAAATGTTTTTCAAAATTATAATTATATTTTTAATTAAAAATTAATAGAAATACTAACGTTGTTTTAAATAACTTCGGAGCATAATCTTGCGCAAGAATAGTTTTTGAACTACTTTAAAATAAATATTATCTTCCTAATGATGCTAATTTTATTTTCGTAATTTTTTCTTTAATTTTAATAAATTTTTAAATATGTATTAAGTATAATTTATTACAGCACTTTTTATTATTTTAGTTACTGCATTAATTCACACGCACATTGCGATGATATTAAATACATCTTTCGTGTTCACGTTATTATCGCTAAAATTTAAATTTTTGAAAAAATAATAAGAACAGACAAATCAACCCTAAAATATAATCATGCTACGGTGTTTTAACTAGAGGGTGAAATCTTCTTTGATTGTTCATTTATTTCAATGAGTTGATATGTGTATATTCCTCCATAGTGTTACAAATTCACTTTGGTTGAGCGGATCCAAATCAAAGATAATTATGCTACTTAAAACTTCGCAGGCGAAATTTATCAACATTTCAGTTACTTTAATTTGCCCATTTATTTTATCACTATTTTCGTTGAAATCATTTACTATAACAAGCTTAATTACAGTGCTGCAATAAATGTCAATTAAAATAATTAAATATTTGTTTATGTAATTCTTTATTTGTGTTAGTGTTCCAGAACTTATTCAAAATCGATAAGAATATATTTTCCACTATAAATGGTTCGGACTCTACTCAATTAATCTAACCTCCGCAGTGATCTAAATTCCTTCTCATAGTATTACAGAAACATAGTAAGGGAAAGTCGGGTGAGATGACGATGTTAAGCTCTGATGATTTTTCCTGACCTTAATTTTCATTGCAGAAGGGATATCATTTTGGAAAAATCTTCCAACAACTCTTTATTTTAAAGTGATATTGTTTAAAAAGTGTCATTTTCAAGTTTGAGAGTCAAAAATTTCATTTTACAAAAATAAGTCATTTTCGTCAACTTATACGCACAGTCGGGTAAGATCACGAACGATGTTGTGTAAGATGATTGACTGAGACAACAATGCAATTCATAATCATATATTATCAATCAACTGTTTATAACTGTTGAGATCCCAGCTGCATCATAAAAAATTGCACATGATATAAAACAAACTTAATCGAACTAAAGAAACAGCATAAAACAAACGAATCAATATGAATTGAAATGCGAAATTAAATTTTAAAATGAAATCAATTACGAAAACTGCATCGCTGTGGGCGATGTTTAGCTTAAATATTGTTCCAGCTCATACAGGCAGAATGTCCCAGACTTTCTACATAATACATTGGAATCACAATTATGTTTTTCTTAGTTCACCGCAAATGATGCATGCTTGATTGTCGAGGTCCTTTGGGTCCAAATCATCATTAGTGTCAACGTGAGGATCTTCAAATGAATGAGTTGAGTCTTCAGACTCAGAAGATAGAAAATCAAGATTTCACTTACCTAGTTTCCTCTTTTTTTGTAAGAATTTTAGCAGGATTGTTGCTTGCTATCTTCAAGCTTCTTCATTTGTCGCTGTTTTCCATTATATTCTTTTTCATTTTCCTTTTTCCTTCCTGCATTTTTTAAAATGAGAAACACATTTTTCACTGAACGGCCAATGAAGTGCATGCCGGGCAATTTTTTTCTAGGTGTCCTTGACGTTTTTCTTAGTATGGTATGAAGCGGTGGCAAATCTCAAGTCACACATATTTTAGGTACAAGAGGATCGGAGAAGATATGAGCTCCTGCAGGTTTAGGTAAATCAGAAGTTGTATCGTCATCCTATCCACCACCCAATTCGTAATCTTACCCGACATCGACATTTTTATTTCGAAAAAACTTTGAAATCAACTCATCCGAAAAAAATAAAATAATACACAATTGAACATGTTTTTATTAGCACTTTACGACTACACATGCATAAATCAGAAATTCTTACTCCGTTAACGCTCTTCCTTACCAAGCAGCAACTAAAAGTTACATCGGAACATTCTCGCTTGTTATGAAACACACAAATGACTGGATGGAATCTTTTGGCGTGAAACATGTGACTGGTCACGAGAGAACTATGATGATGCAGAATCGGTACTGCCATCAAGCATAATTTCTGAGAAAAATTCAATTCGTCATCTTGCCCGACTTTCCCCTACTTACTAAAATTTTTAAATTCATATAGGTTGAGCGTAAATAGTTAATGATTAACATTATGATGAAGTGCAAGATATTTATATTTACCGTTACAAAAATGTCCGAAAGAAATGAAAGAATCAGAACAGAAAATCTATTCTAATTTTGAATCTGCATGGATGAAGGCCTCTGATGACATCATCCACCAGATTCTTCTTCCTCATAGTTCTTTTTCATTCGTTTTTTGTTAATTTTATTGTATTTTTACCTCTATCGCAATTAAAACTTCCCTTAATTTGTATTTTTATCCGAAAGAAATGAATATTTAAAATAATATTTATATATAAACTGAGGCAGATATGTATATAAGATATTTTCCTACCCCCTTAACACATTAAATGTTACTCCTTAGTGTAATTTATGTGCTTAACTATTCTTTTTTTCCTTCTAATTTGGCATGAGAAATAAATCTAACAAATCTAGGTTAAGAAATTACCAAGACAGTTCCAGTTAACTAACAATAACGAGACATTCCCCTTTTTGAATTATTTTTCTTTAATAAATTGCACGACAAAGAAGTTAAGTATACATAAAGACGCATCTGCGTGTCGATGTCTGTCTTTGAACCATCAGGTTCCCGCGGTTTCATAGCGTATAATTTCCCCCCTAAAATCAGAATGACATATAAGAAGAAAAATAGACACATAATATAAAATAAATTAGTAAATTTGCATGTTTATAAAGTTCCTTCACTACATCAAATCCATTTAAATTTCATTAAAAAGATATAATACTGATGCCACTGAAACATATTTTCCGGATTTATAGAATAAAATCGAATATTATTTATTTATATACTAAATTTATTACGGGTAAAAAAGACATTTTAAAAGTACTTTCAAAAACTTTCAAGAAATTCTAATAATTAATCAAAAATTAGTTAAATATGTTATTCATATTTCTCCTGTTTTTATTTTTAACAATTGATCCAAAAAATTACTTTTGCAAGATTTCCTCTTCTTTGAACGCAAGACTTTTTCTCTTCCGAGACTCTATTTCTGATTTACATAGTTTAAACTGTATGGTTCATTATAAATATATGCCTCATTATTAACATAATATAACATAATGATATTTGAAAGATAACGTTTCCCAATTAATAAAAACAGTCTGAAATACTAACTTCAATTTAAATTCTTATACTTATCTAAATCTGATGTGATTTAAGTAGATCAATGTTAAAAAACGAGCTAAATATAGGATGTCTTTTGTAGGAAGTGAAAGTGCTAAGGACAATCAGTTAAATATATGTTTAAAAAATTCTTTAATGGACAAAAATTTTATAATGAATATTTGTGTAATTGCAAAATACACCTTAAACCTTAATAAATAATTATACTAAGTAACTTCGTTATTTCAACTTTTCATTTTTAATTTTTCTCTCACTTTTTAAAATTAACACCAATAAAATGATTATAAACTACCTATAAAACTAACAAATGCGTGTTTATTTGCAGTAAACTAAACATGAAAAATGAAATAATTTAACTACGCGTCAATATTTTTTAAAATTAAATATGGATTGATATATTTTTACATGAATCAATTGTTTGATTGTAATAAAATATATAATTAGACTAGTTATGTAAATTGCCTTTCTGAACAAACTTTGAAATATATTATCACTTTGCACTAACTAAATTAAATATTTCAAATAGTATCAATTTTTATCACTTAATAATTTAATGAAAGATATCCAAATTTCCATTACTGTTGTTAAAATATCTTTCTTTAAATTAGATATAAACGAAATTCAAACAAAAGGCAAAATATTTGATCGTACAGTATAATATTTAATTTTCTCTGACACGCATTTTTAATCTAAATTATATGGTACTATTTGTAATTATTCATTTTACATTGAAATAGTAATTTGGTGCAATTTAGAGAATATTGCTTTTCTCCATTTCAGCATGCAAATGAAATAAATTCTAATTAAGTAAAACCTGGCCTTGCAAATCTTTTCTTAAACAAAAAAAAGTCGTAAAAGAAATTAGTTTCATTAGTTTCATACATACGAAAAATAAGAGAATAAATAATAGCATGTGGGCAGAAATTACGAACAACTAAAATTATAAATTTTACATCACATCCTTCTAATTCGCATATTACATTATTACATAAATAATTTCAGCAGGTAAGCTTTTTTTGTTAGGAATGCTTAGAGTATAAATATTTTCCTAATAATTTAAATTTTAATTCGAAAATTTAACAAATTACCTCAAAAATAATTGTATTAAATACTTGTATTCCACTAGTGAAAATAACTTTCAAGCTTAAATATTCCTAATTAGATAATAAATGCAAAATTTTGCGAATTTCTTTTTCTTTCACTTACTTATATTACAGAATTTGTAATTCTATAATTGGCAAACTAACTCGAGAAGCAATTAGATTATGTCTGGGTTCTATTTGACGAATGTAAGATTAACCATAAATGTTTAAGCAAAAGGTAATTCAACAAAGCTTTAAGTGTATAATTCTTTCTCCGGGGTTTTTTTCTGTAAAACATAATCACAATATCTAATGAACACCGATTAAATATTTAATGTGTGCTTTCTTTACAAATTTCCTGGCAGAAACAAAATAAACTTTTGACGGTATTATACTTCGCGGAAATTTTCATGTGTTCTTGTTAAACTTCTCAATTAAACAGTAAATTATAGTTAGAATATTTTATGATCCCAAGATGAAACAAACTGTGAACCTAGTGAATTTCTTATAAAGAATAAAGATATGGGTTGTGATAATTTAAAAGATCTGAATTTGTTCTCACCAATGTGATGCATATAAATGCGTTTGCGAACGTTTTATTATCTCTCATCAATATTATTTACAATTGAGATTCAAAATATCCAAATCCTACTATATTATAATTATTTTACGCTCTGCTATGTTATTTATTATTATTATATTATCCTACCATATTATATAACATTCAGATTCTAAATATCCAAATAAAAAATTTAAAAAAATACTGTTCATTTGGAGTAATATACAACTCTGGAATTCCTCAAGAATAAGACTCTTCACGATGCGTTATGCCTTTATCGTCTCAACCAATAATAACATCACCACCCCGCATTAACCACTTTGCGCTTGAAAAAGAAAGAAACCACTGGGGAAGAAATGTGGTGACTAAGGGAGAGCAGTTATCGAGTTACGGCTAAAAACTTGAGGACAAACTCTGCTGAATACATAGGACTTTGGGCCGATTTTTGTACGCAATCTTCTCACCCCCAAATATTATGGTGCGCACAGTAGAAGTTTTAGAATTCAATCCTTCAACGAAGCTAAAGACTAGAAAGTCACTAGGTAGTCAGCGACTGGGGAAAAAGATATAGCCATGTTCGATAATTTAATCAACTCATGATATTGACTACTCATGGAATCAACTACTACAGACAATCATGTGGTCTTCCAATGGGTACTAGTTTTTCCAGTGCACTGGCGAATGTTTTTCATCATACCTTCGAGAGAGAATTCATAAAAATAACCTCATTTCTGCCTATCGTTATATTGATGGCCTAAATGTATTTGATTTTGACAACCTTGACTTTTTGATTAACTGCTATCCGGAAGAACTTAAACTGAATAAAACCAATGATAATATCAATAATTG
>BGPR01015319.1:0-34677 GCA_013235015.1 Araneus ventricosus
TGAAGACTAATCTGTAAATATCTGTATAGGATCGACACCAAGCCGATCCGTTGTTAATACATCTCCGTTGTATTTCCAATATATTGTTAGAAGATGTTACATTGGCAAAAAATATTCATTCGACTGAAAAATACTCATCTAAATAATAAATTTGTATGTAAGCATAATTACAATGTAAAATGTTGCAAATGTTTTTATCATGCCTTTATCGCATTATAGGGTATTTTGTATTATTGTCGCAATGACTGAAGTATTTTTTTCCTCTTTTCATAAAACGAATTTCCTAAATCTTCATTTCAATTTTTGACTATCACTTCACATTGTCAAAATTTATTTCAGTAATTAAATCGCTTTCAAGATTTAGTGATTAAAACTACAAATTATTAATTTGTAATATTTAGTGAACATTGTAAATAAATAATCCGAATTGCGCTTAATTAAATACGATGATACAAAAAAGTTTACAAAGGTAATAAAAAATATTTATTAACATTAAACAGAAAATACAAAAGGGAATTAAGAGGCACACCTGCCGATCACTTTTACACATAATCGCCAAATCTATTTAGGCATTTATCTGAACGCAGGACCAACTTATTTAACCTGGCTTGGCAGAAATAACGTCATGTCCATTGAGCCAGTTCTCGGCATCTGTTTTCACATCACTCTCTGAAGAGAACATTGCCCCAAAAAGTGTTTAGAACACAGATTTATGTGTCGAATGTGGACTGTAGGGTAGTGGCTCTAGATCAATATCTACTTTTCATTGGTTTCTATTTCCAATATCTACTTTTCATTGGTTTTAATTTGGTCTCCATAAAAGAATTTAAGTAAAAAAAATATTACGATAAACTGTATTATCAAAACATCTAATTGCGGACACCTTCAAGAGAGTTGGTTACAGTATCTCGTGTATAAAAAATGTTGAAGTAGTTTTAAACACAAAAGAAGTATTTTCAAAATTACAAAACTTTGTAACACAATCTAAATAGTTTAATACAAAGTTTGCAAGAGCTATTAACTTGTGAGTCAATCAGAGAATTGTGAAAATAATTATACCACACTAATCTGTGAGTGGATTTAAAAACAGAAAAAAAATTCCTATGGATAATGTTCCGGAATTTAAATGATAATTGATTTTAATATATGTAAGTTAGAATACAAGGCCTTTATAAATCAGATGAAGGCACGAACTTAGATAACCCTGGCCCTGGTAAGCACGAAGTTGAAGTTAAACTTCAACAGGAGAAACATTTGCTTTCATCACGTGGACGATATTGCATAAAAAGGCATTCAAGATACAGGGTGTTCATTAATTATTGTCGGGGTTTCCGTACCTCATAACTTTCGAATAAAAAATATTACGCAAAAATCGATTACATATTCCTAAATTACAGCTCAAAGAATTTTACGTGGCAACAATGCGATCTTAGCGCATTTGCAGTCTGGGTAATTATGACGTCATAAATAAAAATGGCGACCGTGCAAGAAAAAGCAATGTGTGTATTGTGGTTTTTCGAAACTAAATTTGGTTTGGGGGTTTGTCAAGAACATTGTGTACTCTGTGCCCTCCCTTGATGAACTGAAGCGCAGAATTGTTACTGCGATCCAAAATGTTACCCCACAAATGCTGGAGAACACTTGGAGGGAAATCGAATTTCGTCTCGATGTGTTACGAGCCACGAAGGGCAGCCATGTGCAAATTCATTAATCTTTTTAATATCATTAATGAAATTCTTTGAGTTGTAATTTACGAATACGTAATCGGTTTTTGCGTAATATTTTTTATTCGAAAGTTATGAGGTACGGAAACCCCGACAATAATTAATGAACACCCTGTATTTTTAAAACGCAGCCACATTTTCGAGTACGGTCTAGTACACTCTTTCTTTTACAACCTCCAGTTACCACCGTGTTGTCTTCATTGTTCTTATCAAAGTTTTTGTCTATCGGAATTTTTTGTAAGTCTATTTCAATTAATGTTTTCGCAATTTTTAATACTTCCCAGATTTTGAATTAGATAACAGAGAGATTGAAAGCATTTACTAAAACGTATATTAAAGCAGGAGGCACAAAATTATTGTCTTACTATGTTGATTCGAAAATATTGACATAAATTTGTACTCACGCACCATTTATCCTTCTCTGTCTCATTCACCATAAGCCAAGGAAGTTACATCAGGGTGCAAGAATCAAGTACTTCTGCTGTGACTGAATGCAATAAGCAGCATCAGAAATTTTTTTTAACACAGTTTGTTTTTTCAATTACTCATACTTTGCAGGTTAAACAATATGCTAGAATTTATTTTGCTTCTCTTCCATGAACTGATATGCAACGAAAGCAGTATTGTGTAATTTAGCAATTAAAGTTAATTTACATTTTTCCAGCATTGACCCATATTTGAAATCGATTTTCGCAGAAAAAAGTAGGTAATAAACTTGAATTTCCAAACAAATAAGTTAAAAATGAGTCATTTGCAGTCCGCAGCGTGTGATCGTTTCTACGGAATACTGACTTCAATGAAAACAAATGTTATGATGTGTTTGCGCAGTTTTAAATACATCTATTGAACACTACCTTTAATGTTGATAAATTTCAATTGTGATTGCTGAAATATTTTCAACAATGCATAAAGTGACAAAATTTTCTAAATTACAACCTATGTGATATTGGGGGAGGGTGTCAATCGGGACACTACGTCGAAAACCGGGAATACCCGGCTAATCCGAGACGACGCATTGAAAACTCTTCTTTTGTATTCCAGTTTTCAAAACTTTTCACAAATTCAAAACTTCACAAACTCTTAACTCTGGAATTTCAGAATGTTTAACTGTTTTATATATCTTTTTCTATGCTTATTTACTTATACTTTATTCTTAATTTTTTTAAATATATACTTACTTGGCCATTCTTATCTGTTTTTATTTTGTAAATTTCTTATTGAAAGTATTATTTTGCATTATATATTAATATAAGTCTAGTTTTAATTGCTTTCGTAATTTACATTTTTTTTGCTCTATTTTATCAGTATTTTTCTTAATTTTTCTGAATGTTGATATAAATGTTGCATGTTTTTGTTTCCTGACACCATGTTTTTTGTGTGTTATGACATGTATGTTTTGTGAATTTTCCCTGCCAACTTTCCTGCGCCGTATATCATTTTGGGTTGGCAGGTGAATCCAGTGGGGGTTAAATAAATAAATAAATAATCTGAGATATTTAACCTCTTTGCCATTGTCATTAATGATAACATGAGCATACAAAGGAATTTGTTTATGTTCTAAGGGATTATAAAATGAATAGGAGAGGGTTGCTTTATTGGGGACGTCGCCTAGATTGGACCTTTATCTTAATCTCAGTTCTATTAAATATTTAGATCGTAAAGTAGGCGGTTTTGCGGAATCATTTTTGTGAGAAAGCACGACATGCTGCAGTTAGTGAACAAGGGTTTATATGTATATAGATATCATCAATCAAATCTGTTAACAAAATTCTAATAGTCCTAAACCTGTTTTAAAGCAAGTAGCAAGAGTATATATATATATATATATATATATATATCCTCAGAGAAGAAACTTATTTGACTGCAATTTACTAATATAGTATAAAGATAAGGTTAGGTGAACTTTTTTTTCTGTATAATTATAAATATAGCTGAGATTGGACCACAAGCAATTGCATGAATTGGACGGAGACCATCCACTTCTCGAACTAGAGGAATAGCCCTGGAAGCAGTTTTAACAACTAGCAGTTCTCCCAATTAGAACTGGAACAAGTCACATTTCCCCCTCCAAAAAAAACATACTGAAGGGACATTATATCAGTTCAAAAAGAACAGAATCTGAGGCCACGAGGTTTTGTATCATATGTGAAGAAACAAGGGAAGAAGAAATGACACAAGGCCTAAAATGTTATTCATGGGCTAATACACTGTGTGCTGGTGTGAATAGGAGAGTCAAAAAATACTTTTGCTATAATTGTTCTTAAAGAAATTGGTGATCCAGTTTGGGAAAACAGTTTCTTTAATTGAATCTATGAGAATATTTTAATATGCTTATTTTTTAGTACTTTAAATAAGTGCAGTTCTTAAAAAGTTAATGTCATTACTATAAAGATAAATAAATTCCAAAAGTGCTACTTCATTTTTTTATTAAACTTATTTCTTTATCACTATATATTAAAAAATGCTTCAATGGTCCAAATAAGGCAACTTTCCCTATATGTATAGTAATAACTGACATGAAGAATTTTTCAGGAGCTATTTTAAAATAAAATATAAGTAAAAAAATAATCCGAGAAAATTATATGAAATGCTTAATTATACGTAAGAAACGGGGAAATTTAGACGTTTTATTCTAAATCGGGGCAAATTCGGTATGTTTTATCAATAACGGGTGAGAGGTTTGTCGAACCAAAAATGTAAGTCTAGCAAGGATTGTCCTGGTCTTTCCGGGACGTCTCGCCATTTTATAAGGTTTGCAATTCCAACATTCTACCGGATGCTTAGGAAAAAGTATGAAATATCTATTTTATATTAGTTTTCAATAGCCATTAGTGGTTTACCTATGTTCTATAGCCTATAGCCATAGTAATTAAAATATTAAATTCCGAAATTGATTTAATATCAAATTTTAATTGATAACTTCCAGAACTTATAAGAAAAATTTATTTTCAATTTTGAAGGAGATTCAGATAAGACATTCTCTAAATTATTCCGAGGAGTGTCAACAGAAATAATGTCTTTAATTTCAACTCATTTCAAGACCAAACAACATTTTATATCGGAAATGAAGCGAGCCTCATTCCGTTCGATTTCTTAAAAATGACTGCTTATACCTATTATCTATGCTCATTTGGGCGTGTTTTTAAACCAATTAAAACAATTAGTTAATCAAAAGTTGAATCTATTAACCTTATAGGGCGCAGTGATTTATATTTGCATCACTATCATTTTCACATTTTTCTCAATTAATTTTTCTTATTTTAATAATTGATTATAAAATTATTTTCTCACATATTTCTGACTTGAAGAAATCATTTCTTTTTCAGTAAATAATTTTAGGTGATCAATTAATCTTTTTAATTAATCAATTTAAATCAAACATTAATGTTCTGAATTAAATTCGCAAATTATTTTTCTCGCATCCCTTATTCTCATTTGAAGAATGAGTTTTAATTAATCTACGACTTCGAGCGGAAATAACTTTGCAGTGCCTCACTAGATGTCGCTACGAATCGGCTACGAATGAGAGAGGTTATAAAAGAAAATTGTCTACCACTTGCACTCTTCTTCAATATGTCTTCCAAACCGTCATACTGAATCGAAAATAATATTTTTATTGTTACAAATCGATATTTATGAGGTTAAAATGCAACACTATTCCTACGGAAGTTGTATTCATGATTAACAAACCGACCTAAGTCTTCTAGAGCAATATGGTAAAAGATCTGATAAGAAAATATGAAAGTTTTGGTAATGCTCAAACTGTTTTCAAGAGAAATATTTTTTCACTATGTTGCCTTATTGTGTAACCTCTGAAAGTTCTCCCTTTGAAAGCATTATCCAATAAATTCCTTTTCCACACTCTTTTCAATATAAAAAAAAGTTTGTATTCCTATTGTAATGTATTTTCAGCATAGCATGAAGAATCGTGGATCCTTCTTTACAAAAATAAGAAATTTATTGGACGTCTTCCACAGCACAAACATTTACAACAAACACTTAAATCCCACACGTTACATCACTCACTTTCACTGACATCGAATTCCATCGTAATAACCTTTTTTCTTTTCCATTTCTAGGCAACGTTAAGCCGGCAATTCACTTGAAGGCTATCCATGCCATTTGTCCTAAGACCGTTTTTTTTTCTACCCATTTTAATCGAAAAATCCAGGCACATCATTCATTTGAGGCTCCGAATTGCGCTGGCCATAGGGAGAGCAAAGATCGCTCCCCCTACCGCCGCTCTTCGACTCCCACTATTCCTCCCACTCAGCGGATTTCCGATTTCCTATCCTCGAAGCGAGGTCCCAATCTAGTCAGATCCTTTGATGTACCGCCTACTCTCGTCCAAGGCTCCAAATTGGAATCGGCGCATGAAGTGCTGGATTTTGATTTCGTTGGAATTCCAACTTCCCCGAGCCGCTATGCTCATTTCCATCTGTTTTTAAAACTGACGATTGCTTTTTCCTTCCCGTGTTCCAAAAACTCCAGTTTGGATTAGATGTGAATTGCCTGCTTTAGCTAAAGACAAATATGTTGTTGCCACTCTATTTTTATAACTTTTAGAAAAGAATTGATGTCAAACGATTTTTTAAATTAATTTCTTTTGCGGTCAAATGATATTTTTAAATTAATTTCTTTTATGGCCCAACGATTTTTTTTATCTAATGCTCTTCCAAAGCAGAGCTACTAATTTTATTGTTGAAAACTCCATATACTTGGATAGCCTTTTTTCAATAGTTTTGATAGCAACAGAGTTCTTTTACATGTTAACATCTAAATGTTTAAACTTACCTTTTGCTCTTAGTATATACAGTAATTTCAATTTATTTTAGATTCATTATTTTGTTAAATTAATGAATTTTAGTTTAATAAAATTAATTTATTAAAATTAATGAAATTTATGAGTTGCATTTTGATATGTCTTGTTTACTTTGTTTTTATATGTTCATATATAACAAGTTATATTTTGGTTTTTGTATATATATATTTGTTACAAATATCACACTATCTGCAATGACTCAAAAGTTATTTCGATTCAAACTTGTAGGTAGGTCGTCCTGCATATAGATTTTAACTAAATTGTTGAAAGAAATGTTGTAACAGAGGATTGAGATTAAAAGTTCGCATTTACAAGTTTAATAAAAATATTAAGACCAATGTTTAAAATGTGAGAAAACAACGAACTTGAAGGTTAAATCATCACTTATTTTTTAAAGAAGTGATTTTTAGGAACAGTATGCTTCCGTTAGAAACCTGTTCTTTCACCTCAAATATTCTTTCGTTTTACACACCTGACCCCAATGTATATGCAAACTTGATTTATTATGTGAACACTCGGAGATTCCTGTGAACTATTCACCTAAATAATAGAGGCTTTGGAAAGAAGGATGTACTCTTTTTTGAAAGAAAGTTTTTACAAAATGACTACTGAAAAAATACTAGTTTGAAATGCTCATTTAGATTCAATTTTTGAAATTTCCTTTATTAAAAACAGAACAGATTCGTAAATCAACGAGTTAGCATAATTTCTTATTTTGTGAAAAAAACTTTTCCGTTTTCTAAGATATTCTTCGCCAAGAATACATGGAAATGCTATGTTAAATAAAATGCTCGGTAGGTTTTGTTTGAAGAATCATATTAAAACTAAATATTAAAATGAAATTGAAAAGAATTACAGTTCGAAAAAACTATAGCTTATAGGTTCAATTATTAAACGTCCCGTTTCGAAGTTACACAAAGGTTAGTTGAAGACGTATCTCGTAATTTCGAATCGTACCCTTTCCTAAATTTCCACACCAGTTGATGGACATTGGATTCAAATCGATATAATGTGCACTAGACCCGCGGAGGAATATATTATTGCAAGAGATGGACTTCAGTGTTAGTGGAATCGGAACTAAACACAAGCTACATAATCTGTAACAAAATCACAGGGACCGAGTCACATACAACAAATGTTGGTAAGCCAGCATCATTTCCTAAAGTAAGGTGACCATTTTTAATACATGGTAAAAGCGGAGAAGATGAATTATTCAAAAACATAATTTTCTAAAATTGATAGGATCGTGACATCATTGTGATTCACCGATGGGTCATTGTGAGTGTCGCATGTTCACATGCGCGTCGCTTTGTGGGTCATTTGCTGGTGAATATTGCATTCACTCACTGTTTTACATTACACCACCTAAAAATCATTTTAGTTGGTTTTTTTGTGTAAAGTAGAACGTTTTAATACATGTCAACCGATGTGTCATGTGACTGTAAGGAAAAATATTCGCTACGGCCGATTTAAGTTACGAGAAAAAACTCGTACTATAAAATTAAACAATCGTTCTCCTGTTTTAAAAATGTTCAGATACAGTATATTTAAAAATATAATAATTGGAATTTGTCCTAGACAGAATACTTCATGTTTAGAACATGTTTAATTTAATTGACATTTTAAAAAATGTCTTTTAACCCAATAACGACCAAATTAATTTAAAGCATTGATTTCAATATATTTTTATTAAATTATTTTTAAAACACTAATATTTAGTTAACTGTGAAGTAAAATTAAATTCGAAGGAAAAAAATCTTTTTGGTTTTCTTTTTATTTTATATTCTTAGAAAATTTTTTAAAAAATCGAAAAAATTATTTTTAAAAACTATTTTTACTTAAAAACTTTTTAATATTTTAAAAACTTTTCTTAACATTAAAGATTTTTTTAAATATAGTAAAATATCAAAAAATAAAAAAAGCACTTTATAAATTCTTGCAATAATTCGAAAATAAATGAAAGGAAAAATAAAAAAAAATCCAAAATGACAACATTTTAACTACAAAATCCGGCTAAATGGTGATATATGCCTGTTGAAAGCTGTTTTGGAGTTTGGCAATGCCTATTGATTTCATAGACAAAGTAAAAAAGAAGAAATGGAATGCATTCGTTCAGCCACGGAAGTGAAATGTAACTGTCCTATAGATAAGACGATGGGCGTTAACGGGTTAATATGAATAAGTTACCTATAAGTAGAAAAAAATTTCGTTAGAAATTTTTGAAAACAGGGACGAATCCGGAAAAATGAACATTTTTTTAATAAAGAAAGAAGATTCAAAATAAGGAACAATGCCATTCAATCTATGATGTCTCGTATCTTTAAACTAAAGTAAAAACAAAATGCCATTTTTAAAAATTAGTAAAAGCAATAAATAACACAGAGGGAGTTTTTATATTAATTATTTAAAATTCCAGAATTGACTGGAAGAAAAGGAAAATATAGCATAAATCACAGAAACGGAAGAGGTTTCAATTAAAAATTACATTAAAAGTTGGTTCCTAAATACTATAACACTGAAAATTTTTGTTTTGTTCCATTCACTTTCATACAAATGTCCTTCTAAAACCTCAGTCATTCAATATAGAGATAATTAAATTGCATGATAAGCAGACAGTTTATCAGCTGATAAAACATCCGCTTTACACGCGAAATTCCGCAATGATTTCTGACGAGGACAAGTTTTATGACCGTTCCTGTATAGCATACTTATTCAGAATGATCTGTACATTTTTAACGTCACTCCCTCCATATGCCAGAAGACGTAGAAGATCCGAGTTGAAACATTTAATCCCTTTTCATCCGGCGCCAAAAGCAAAAAAAAAAAAAAAGACGCCAACCCCGACCGAAGAATATAAAGAAATGAATGTAATTTTCCGCCGGATACTCATCCACAATGAGTGCTAATTAGCGAAGTGGGAGATATGAAAAGGATTTAACAACTCAAGCTCATTATCCCTGCAATTCTATTGCGTTGCTGTGTTTTTAATCTTCTCCGTTTTCTGAATGAACTCTTTTATGCCAGCACACAAGAGGGTGATTTAGAGGTTGCGTCCACGTTCTCAGTTATCTGGTGGATGGTTTCTTTTTCTATTAGCTACTGTGCGGAGAGAAATGGCATGGGATGGCGTAGCAGAATAAACAAAAGGATTTTTAAGTTATGCGACTGGTTCTGGGAAAATAATCATATCTTCCTTCTTTCAAGAAGCCACATTTTTTGTTTGCTTTAGTGGAAAAGTATTTATAATTTGCATTTTAAATTATAATTTGAAGAATGAAACACAAGGAATGATGAACAAAAACAATGTGTTACGGAAAGATTGCACGAAGTCCTTTCTTCTTTCCTTTCCGCGCTAGTGTATGGAGTACACAAAGAGAAAGTATTGTAATTGTTAAAAAGTTCGACTCCAGGCTTTGATGAAATTCCACGTTCTAGACCTTCATGAGCTGGAAGAAACCATTTTTGGATTTATGTCTGTCTGTGAAAATAATACTTCAAAACCGCGACGAGCAAGAAGGATGAAATTTGGTTTTTCTATCAAATTTTGGACACAATTCGATCACGGCAAGTCTGTTTGGATGTGAATACGATGACTCAACACCGCAGGGAATTAGATGGATGAAATTTGCATATTATTTTATAACCAGAATTGTAGATGTATATCATATTTGGACAAAATTCATCACAGTGTTGACTGCCTGTCGGTCTGTCTATTCATGGAGTCCCATGTCCATCCAACTGGTGGACAGGCATGACATCAGGCACGGGGACATGGGTTTGCGTTCTGTCTATTCATGCATATGTGGACGTGATAGCTCAAAAGGAATGAAATCTCGTATGTGTTCTTAAAATCCCAATTGTAGATATGCATCAAATTTCGGAACCATTCGATGAAAAGAAAAGCTCCAAATACATACTCGATTCTTTTCCCTATATTACGAAGCTACCGTAAAATTTTGCAACGATTTTCATAACTTCCGACAGAATTTCGAGATTAGTTACATATATTTCTGTAAAAAAAAGGCTTTTTTAATTTCTCCTCATTGAGGGACTATTAGAGAAACGTTTTGCAGCAAAATTTGGATAATACAGTGATTTAATAATTAATTATGATTTTTCGAAATTTTGGTGCAAAGTTAACTCATAGGCGGGGATGCTTTGAACTGGTTAATTTTTTTTCAGTATATTACAAAATCAAATTATCTGGATGCAATTCTAGATTTATTTATTGAAAGCCTGGGTGAAAATATACAAGAAAAATAAATTTCATAAATTCCTGATTATAATTAACAATTTTACGTTATTGTATTCGGTCAAATCAGGATTCCGTTATAGAAATACTTTTTCCAATTATTGCTGGGTGTGTTATTAACATATCTATCTATTACCGCACCTTCTTAGACGTTCATAAACGTTTATTATCATTTTAAGATCTATACTTTTGACAGCAAAACCGAAGTCACTGAATTGGACTACACATTGCAACGATCTTTCCCTTACTATTGGAGAAAACTAAGGGATTTCCATGTTTAGTTATATGAATTGGCTTTCTTTTGTATCAAACTGTTCACTTTGACTAACAAAGAAAGTTTCTGCCTCTTTAACAATACTCTAAACTTGTAAAATGGCGTTAAATCAAGCTCCTAAGGTCTCTGGAGAGAAATCCATATACTTTTAAGTCCCTAACTTCCTTTCATACACCCTGGGCACATCTCAAGCTTAAGCAAACACTGTCCTTATTATTATTTATTACAAAAATAAATTAAAAAACCAACTGGAGTTGCTGTTTATCACAAATTTCCACGGTGCAAAGAATCCCTCCTTTTCGGAGCACAGTTACCCCAGATAAAAAAACTTAACTAACAAATATAATTGGCATTCAAAGCAACAAAATGAAAGCTAGGCTTATTACTTTTCACATTTAAATGCACTTGCCTTCAAAAATGTTATACTTTCCTCACCAGAGACAGAATTTTAAGCGCTAAAATTTTCACTGAAAAATTGACTCATTCTCTTTTTCTTCTGAAAGGTCCTGAATGATTGTTATATACGTTTAAGGAATGGAATACACTAATCAGTTTTCGCAAGAAGCTATACAAAAAAATCTCAATCCCGTACCCCTAATAAGTTTATCTCTATTTCACTTTTCACACAAATTTTGCACTGGTGCAAAGTTACCTCCACGAGTGCAAAGTAACCCTGTTTTACGGTATACACGAAACACGACATATTGTATACGCATACAAGAAAGTCAAGGGGAGTCCCACTAGTTTTTTACAGTGCTCTGAACAAGGATATTTTAATTATACCCCCTTTCCACCAATATAATTTGAATTCATGTGATTCGTTAGATGAGGATGGTCTGGTGTTTCAAACATATGAAGTATGGCATCCACGGCTTCTTTTTCTACCACGGTAGCTTGCTATTTTAAAATCACTTTAAGTTGTTCTCAATGTTTTCAGATACCATTTGGCTTTTACACGATCCAACTATTTGTAACCGCAACCGTCAAGAGCACTCCCGGCCAAGCTTAGTACACGCATCAATTTGAATGACCCGGCCGCCACGGCAATTAAGTGGGCTCTGCGACGACCCCTCAGACAAAGGTATGACTCTTCATCGGTAAGTGAAAACTCGACCCAATATCATTACTACATCCCAACGAGAAGGGAGACTCTACTTCCGGCAAGTTCTCATCACCATATTTGATGGTGCCCTCTGAAGTGGGAACCAACCATCTGTAAGAACCGAATATTTTTTAAGGAATGCATTCAACAGAAATTACGAAAATAAATGTCAGTAAACATCAGCATCCGTCAATTTATACATGCAAATTAATTGAAAAATAGCGAATGATTGCAATCTGTGCACCATGGCACAATATGACTTTAAACTTATTTCATGACTTCTAGCATTTTTATTTTCCAATTCCAATGAATCCGCAGAGATAGCATTCATTCGGAATTGCTGCTCATATTGGCAAGTACTCTCGCCCCCTCTCCCAAGATTTAGATTTGAGATGGATGAAACTTGTCATTTAGTGTGTTAACACAAGAATTGTAGATCTAAACTAAATTTTGAACCGAATATGTGAAAGGGTTGACCGTCTATCGATCTGTCCATTCGTGCTTATGTGAACGCGATAATGCAAAAATGCAACAAGTTAGACTAGATAGAAATGCTAAAGGATTTTAGGATATGGTCCTTACACTAAAATTGTAGAGCTGTGTCTAATTTTAAACTAAATCCTTCATAGGCTAGATTATCTGTCTGTCCGTGTGTATGTACACACGATAGGTTAAAAATACAACAATCTAGTTAAATGAAATTTGGTACGTGATTTTGACACTAAAATTGCAGATATATATTAACCTAGAAGACTGGTAAGAAAATTTTTCTTACGGAATTCCGCGTGGATGAATGAGCATTAAATAAAAAAGAAAGTAAACGTCCGATACTTGATAATCCAACAAAAAGATATCCGAGAAGTGGAAAAATAAATAGTATCCCGTGCGTATGCTAATTTGTAGACAGTCTGTCTGAATCTCTTTGGCACGTAGCCAAATTCCTAAGCGTTACCGAAATTTTTGGTCAATTCTATTATAGATTTTGTACTCAGTCGATGAAGGGCAAGAAATCCAATATGCATACTCGATTATCTTCACTATACTACGACGATCACACAGCGTCATAATGAGTAAGTATACGCAAAATTCGAGGGGAGATCACTCCAGTTGATTTACATGATACTGAATATCAACAGCTGATGCCTCATCAGGGTAAATTTGCAGAAAGGTAAAAAACATAAATAAATAAATAAACAAACAAACAAGAAACAACAGTCGTCTTTCCCAAACACAAAAAGGCGAATGCAGGCGTAGGTGTTGTCTTTCTCAAGGATACTTTGAGAAATTTGAAGCTGAAAACCACGCTTGTAAGACCTTTCCGAAATCGCCATCTAAGTCATCATTAAGAGCAATTAACCGACTTAGGTGGGAGGCTTGTTAAAAAGGGAAGGAATTTCAGGAAGACTTTTCTAACACTCGGAAGGAACAACTTTTTATTCGAGTTAATGGCTTTAATGGGCTTGAAACCTAAGTTAACGATAATTTCTTTCTTCCTTACTTCCTTGGAATTTTTCTAATTGCAAAAGCAAAACTGCAAAGAGTTAAATGAAGAAGAATATAATCCTTATAAAGATGAAGTTCGCTGCCAGAATGGTTCGAAAGTCAAACATCTTTTAACGACAGATTTTTATAAGAATTAGATAAATTATCTTTAGAAACCGAAAGAATGATAGATTCGATATTTTGTTACTGACTTTATTTACAAGCCATAATAAAACAGTGAATCCTCAAAATATGTGGTTCAATTCCAAAATAATAATAAGAAAGACTCATTATCGAATCTTGGTTCGGAATGTCATAATCTTCTTACTTTAACCGTGCAATATAAGAGGTCTACCGTTTCACGAGATTTAATCATAATTTTAGCACATTGTTATGCTTAAAATTTGAGACAATATTAATAAAATTAAGAAGATTTCAAAATTTCAACTTTTCTACATAATTGAGCAACATCTAATGATAATTTTTAGGCTTTTAATGCAATAACCCTCCATCAGAAACCATGTATAAATATTTATTTCTTCTTGAATATTTATCACAGGACATGACATAGCAAAATGCAATTCTCATTATTGGATATATTGCAATATTTTAGATCTTTTATTGCAGTAGATAGAAATTAAAATCATTATTTTTATTACAAATGGAAGGTTATATTTTGAATGGTAAATGGTAACGCGTTTTATGACCAAAACTGTATAAAAGGTATAGAATAATAGTGACCTGACGTCCCTATAAGCAGGAGAAATCCTGAATTTTGATATATTAATTGATGAAAGATATTTTGAGACTTATGCATCATTTTGAATAACGATCAGATGACGAGGATGAAACTTGAGACGACATATCAACATCCAACACTACGCTAAAGCCGACCATTCACTTGAAGTACAGCCATGCCATTTGTCCTAAGCCCGTTTTTTTCCCACCCATTTTAATCGAAAAATACAGGCATGCCATTCGCTTGTATTTAAAAGAACGCTAACTCTGAACGAAGGTGGGGGGAGCGACCTTCTTTCCCTCTCTACAGCTGCTTGTCAATCGCTCTTCGATTTCCCCAATCAGCAGATTTTAATTTATGCTACCCTGGAAGCGAGGCTTCAATCTACGAAAGGCATTACTCTTTTTGCTAGCCTCTGTCAAGGTCCCTCTGATTTTTCGTTCCGATTTCAGTCCAGACAGAATTCCAACCATGGCAAACCATTTGGCTCATTTCTATAGACTTCTATCGCTTTTTACTTCTCGCGTTCCAAAGTATACAGTTTGTCTGTGAAGTGATTGGCCGGCTTAACGTTATGATGTTTGTGCTTCGACAGCAGATTTAGCGTGCTCAGTACCCACATACACGACGAATTTTCGACAGAGTCGGGGCTGGAGCCAACGACCCTCCGATTCCGAAGCCGAAACCTTCTATCATGAAAACCGTGGCCCTTCGTTCAAAAATACCGAGAACGAAAATCAACGAAGCAGAGCATTGAAGTTTACGCATGGAACTGAACTTCTTCCCAAAAGTTGTTCGCAGATGTTTAAAAACTCACACTTGCCACTTTCGATTCTATATTTTGGTTTCGGATAATCAACCTGCACTCTAAATCCAAAAGTCTGAATCGGCTGTCCTGGGTATTGATTGAAAAAGTGCTTCATTTCCGCTTTTCATGTCGGGCCTGCATAAAGACAGGAGTAAAATAGAAAGCTTTTGTGCGTCATCTTTGGAATTCTCTTTTTGACTCAACAATGCAATGTCGACATCATCTGAGTTTAATAATTCACTTTAACTTTATTTTAAATCTTTAGTTATGTTTTATTAAAGTTTATTTTGTTTGTAATATGCGTTAGTCACTCGGAGTCCTTCACAAGCTAGTTGGATATATAATAGTAGTGGAAAATACTATCGAGTATTTGCATGATTCAAGACTTGACTGCAATATAAGATTTAATACAATCTACAACCACAAATAAATGTATTTTGGTTTGATTTTTCTTCTCAGCTATTCGCCAGGAGAATTCGGAACGGCATCTAACAACCCTTTGACTTTATACTTTCGTCTATTCATTTTACCTGCTGCGGCGCCAGCATATTGCAGTAAGAAATATTTCCACAAATTATGTACACAATATAGATTCTTCGTTTACTTTTTTTGTAAGATATTCACTATCTATATTCGCGCTTTTTGATCAAACTTAAATATCTTACGTGAAAGTGTTCATTGTTCAAATTGCTCACAGTATGAACTTTTCGTTATTCCTTTTACTATATTTTTATATGAACATTGTTCAGGTTACTATATAAAATAAATAATCCCATCTGGGAGGGGGAAGAGTAAGCGTATAAGAAGTCTACGGAAAAGTGAGCAGGTTCTCGCTTCCCTAGTTAGTATAATGATGGTTTGGGGTGGGGTTACCTCCAATGCGATGAGGGACGTACCTCGTGCAGAAAGGATTGGGCCGAGGTCGCTGATGTCACGAAGACTATCATTCAGATTATCCCTATGCAACGGGAGGGCGGAGGTAACAACGGAGGGCGGGAGTTTGTGTGAGATAAAATAAACATAATTTCAATTATTTATTCAAGTTTTGAAAATAAGGAAAATATTGTTCTTTAAAATCATTGCAAAAGATGTTTTTAAAAAAAAGAAATAAAATGCGATTGTGATATTAATGTTATTCTAGACGGCAAAAGAAAATAACTATCTCATAATTTATATTTTGGAAAATGCAGACAAGTTGGGAATAGATTACACAAAAATTCATTTTTTATTTATTTTGGAACAGTTTAGGATTCAGATTATCCGACTCAATTATTTTGAGATATAATGAAAAAAATTCAAAATTAAAAGTGCTTGATTTTGAGCAAAGCTTAAAATGTACCGAACTCTGAAAGAGCTTAATTGGGTTTCATAGAAAAGTTTCCAATTATTTTAATTTATCCTTAATCAAATATCAAAATTTAAATAAAAGCAAATATAATTATTGAACAAAATTCACATTTAACAAAAACGTGTTTCATCATTAATTAAAAAAAGTATTTCTTCATCAATTAAAGAGTGTGTCATCATTAAGTAAAACGTATTTAATCATTAAGTGAAAAGTTTTTCGCCATTAATACGTGTTCATCATTAAGTAAAAGGCGTTTCGCAATTGAGTAAAACACGTTTCATCATTAAGTTAAAAGTGTTTCATCTTTGAGTAAAACGCGTTTCATCATTAAGCTGCTCGTAAATATTACCTAAACGTTTGGTGCACGTCGTTTCTCATAATACTGAGCAGATTTTCAAAACTTCAATCCGGGTTGCTCTATACACTGAGGTGAAAGAGACAGTTAAAGCGATACTTTTAAGTCGAAAAACGGGATTGTATCAGTTAATCCTAAAGTGACTGGATGTCCCGTAGAGTTCCGAATTTCTAGGAATTTCTGTACAGGATTGAAAAAGTGACTCAGTTTCTTCCGAATTTTAGACATAAGTAAATAGCTAACTACGGAAGATTCACTAGATTTAATTTTAAAAAAAGTCCGTTAAAAAGGCAAATGTCAAAGCAGTTAATTCTCCTTCCAATTTGTGTAATACCCTAATTTGGTACGACAGAAAAAGTGAGTTTATTCTCCTAAAGTTACCAAACGTCCTGAGTTTGCTGATTCAGTCCCCACTGTCGGTTCTCTGTCTTGGATTGAAAGAGTGTCTCGGGTTTGTTCCGAATTGTTCTGTTATTTACTTACAAGTACACAGTTCTTAAAGAAATTAACCAGGTTTAATTTTAAAGAAAGTTGGCTTCTCTGAAGAATTCTTTCCGTACATAGTATATAGCCATTTCACTGTGAACGAAATAGAATAATCAGCCTGAAGAAAAAATGGTGAAAGTAACAGCAAAATATATGATTTACGCTTCTTTCTTTCTTTTGATTTTTGAATTTTTTTAGTAATTAACTATTTATTTTGTTTTATTTATTTCATTTATAGATTTTCTATTTTGTTCAATACCCGAATACTCTAGATCCCAGGATTACGCGTCCGGGTTCTAGAGTGCCCCGAATTGAAGTTTAAGAAATCTGTCAATTCAGCCCGTCTGGGACGTCTGATCACTTTTCCATTGACGATAATTATAGCAAAGGTGTACACACGAATTTACGATATGGAATTGGGAGTATTCACTAAAACAGGTTGACTGTATTCCATGCCGGGATTTTTTAAATTGCAGATTTTCTATGCGATCCTACTTAGTGACGCGTAGAAAACTATAGGGGCAGTGAAAAATCCCACGATTTTCTTCTTTCAGATCCTAGAACATTTTTATAAAAGTTATCTTAAATGAAGGGATTTCAACAAAATTCTCAGAATTGATACTTTAAATTGAACTTCCTTTTAGTCATCTTTTGCTATCGATTCAATTTCTCATTTATTTTTCTACTTAGGGGTCACAGCAAAATTTTTCAGGTAAAAATGAGTTGCAATTTTTTTTCCTCTCGAAAAGATAACAATGAATTATTGCATAATTTTCTATGCATAGAAGAATTTCTGAGACGACGTTTTTCAAAACAAAATCAAATTTTCTATCCTAAAGATTTGAATATGAACTATTTAATTAAAAGTGAAAAAGGGACAACTTCAGACGTTTTATCCTAAAGCAGAACAAAGAGTCTACAATCTGGATTGTCGAAGCCAATCCGAAAAGACTGGTACTTTACAAAAATGTTAAATAAAATTATCCAGAAAAAACATTGTAAAAAAAGACACAGTAATAATCCACCTCAACAAGTGTTCATATTTTCCATTTAAAAAATAATAAATGCATTTTCATGATAAACATTTCACTAAACTCTTTCTAAGTGTATTTTAAAAGGAGTACTTTCACTTAAAGATAGCGTTTCTGGTCCTATAAACAAAAA
Organism: Araneus ventricosus; assembly: GCA_013235015.1. Classification (NCBI taxonomy): domain Eukaryota; kingdom Metazoa; phylum Arthropoda; class Arachnida; order Araneae; family Araneidae; genus Araneus; species Araneus ventricosus. The sequence continues at coordinate 18,557 of BGPR01015319.1, forward strand.
ATGTAAAAAAATTAAAAAAACACAGAAAAAAATGAAACACGACAAAAAGTTATTAGAATTAAAATGATATTACCGGCTCTAAAGCCTATGTGGATAAAAGTATTAAACATCACTCGTCGTCCATTAACGCATAAATTGATTATTTTTCCCTTACCAATAAACACAACTAGTTAACGGCAAACATAATTTTTTAAATTTTTTTTATAAAAATCAAACGGCTGTAAGAGAAATGTCGGTGCAAAATACAAATATTTCACTATTAGGAAATATATGCTGAAAATGAATGTAATTTTTACAATATGGTTAAAGTAGTGTAAATTGACAATTTTCCTTCAAAAATTAATGATTTGTGCTTCTTGCTTTTTAATTTAGTTTCTTCGGATATTATGATATTAATTGTCAAGAAACATTCACTAAAACTTTTCCTACGCGTCAGTAAGCCAAATTTGTGAGCAAAATTTGAAGAATTTGTAACAAACATCATAACATAGGTTACAGTTATCACATATCAAATCAGCTGTTGATAGCAACGTGGTATACACAGCTGATTTGATATGTATGCGAGAAATCAAAAATAGATTTAATATTAGCATTCTACGGAATGACAAGGAACACGCAAACAAACGCATGTTTTAAAATATATAATATTTTATTTTAAAAATTACTTTTATATAAAACATTATAATGTATGCAATCTTCTTATTGACTGTAACTTCATTTTTAATTAAATTGAGAATATCTGTTGCACCAATTTTCAAATCTCGAAAAATTACAGTTTTTAGATACGAGTTTTAGAAACCAACAAAATATAATTCTTTTCCACAAGGTATAGATAATTTTTAATGAATTTTATACAATTTAATTATATATTGGGAGTGGCAGCTCGAAGACAAATAAGTAAGATGATTAAAATTTCTTTAATATTTTTATTCAATAGGAATGACAACACTAATATTTTCTATGCATTGAATCATACTTTTTAATTATTGAGAAATTAACTATTTAATAAATTGTCACGAAACATTCACTAAAACCTTCCTGATGTTTTCTATTATTTGTGAGGAAAATTTGAAAAAAATTTATTAAATAGTTTGAATTTCTCTAGAATACAAACTATTTATGAATATTCACGGTTTTTAGAATTTTCATTGTAAAACGTGACTTGCATAAAGTTGCAAAATATTTTTAACTTTACGAAGAAAAAGACATTTTAAATAGACCATGTTTCACAAGAGTAGTGTAATAACATGTTCTTTAGTCCGAAGGACAATCCTGTTTTGACTGTGCCCTTGACAGTTAATCACCATATATTAAAACTCATTGTCTGCATCTGACCATTTTGTCTTTTACGGTGACATTTTATCTCAAAGTAATCAAATGAAAAACAATATTTTGAAGTAAAAATAATTGCACAATCATGGAATCATTCAAATATTCAAAATTTAACAATTTTTTTCTATCGTAAAGAATAGCTGCGCGTAATTGTAAAATTATTGTTCGACGTTTCGTATATTGTTAGGAGGCTTCATTGTTAAAACTGAATTATGGGGGGGGGGACAACGAATAAATCATTTTGTTCATTCCAGATCTGAAAAATCAACGAGTTCGATTCATTTAATCTTCTTGCAGCAAGCAACATAGAAATCACGTCTCAGTTATTCGACAAAAATTGGTGCGCTACGCTGTTATAGCGTTGCCTATAAATAATACCTCACTTCGTTGTAGAAGTATTTGGATTTATTCTTAAGTGTACCGTACAAGTAGGGGTTAAAAATAGTCCGCAACTTTTCTGAGAAAAAAATCGGAAGCATTTTCTCTTCCAACCTGTTCGCATACTTTCACATAAGAATGGCACTTATAATAGGTGATTAGCCCTCTAAGCGTTTGAGTCGTATTTTACCGTTTCTCATATCGAGTCCAAAACTAAATAATTCATGTTTATTGTATGATTTTTTAAACTATCATGGATAAAATATTCCTAAGATTTCAGACTTGATTGAGCGCAATAAAGATCCAATCATCCACTTTAGAAACAAATTATTTAGACTTTAAAGTTATTAGATCAAAATAGATAGACGCTTAGAGGTTTTAAAATAAGATTTTGCCTATGTGCTATGCAACCGATGTTATCGACAATAATCAATAAAAATACTCTAAAAGTATCCAAAAATGTTTTTTTTTATAATAGTCTGTTGCTCTAGTTTTGATTACGTAATCTTGATCCTTTCTTTCCATAATTTTAGAAACATTATCCAAAGAAAGAGATTTTGTGCTATCTTAAAATTAAAAAATATCTATATTGCTTGTTTGCTTACCTTGCTATTTTTTTCCTGACTTCTGCATTTTTTAAAATTTTATTTTCAGGAATAAATATTATTGATCTTATATAAAACTAATTATATTTTCTAATTGATTAACTGGACAAGATATCAGCATGCAAATAAATAAACTCAATAATTAAAAAAATGTATATGACATTTTCCATGTGCTGTTTTGTTTAGTTTCATAAGATAATGAAAAAAATCCAATATGCAATTTTTAAAAAAATACCTCATCTGTTAAATCAGATGTGGTCCAGACTTTTAAACTGATCTACAAGTTCTAAAAGAACACATCTCAAATTTCATCCATTTAGCTCATCGCGTTTTTGAGTTATTGTTCGCACAAACACGAGACAAAAGAACAGGTATAATTCCAAAAATGTTTTTTTTAGGATTCAAGGGAATCTTAAAAGGGGAGATTTAACAAAATCTCGAGATCAAATTTTTCGACGATTGCAATACTTTCTTGTTTCTCCTCAGATACGAGAGCGAGACAGATATATAGTTTAAAAAAAGCAGTTTGGAGTGTTGATAAAACTTGATTAGTCAAAATTGTGTTTACATTTATTCTCTCTGGGTGGCGATAAACTGTCTGCATGAAATTGCTTTAAATTACTTTTATGTAAATTTTATTTGCTAAAAAGATCTTAAATCCATTTTCAAGGAAAATGTTTACTTTGGCAACTTACTGAAAAATGGTTCCTATTTTTCCTATAAAAGCTGATTTTTAATGCAAAAAATCAGTTTCAGTTTAGATAAAATTTTGTTCGAGTTAGTGATGAACACAAAGTACGCAAACTCGCATTGAACATTGATTATTATTCAAATTAAGAAAACTTCCCTCTTCCTTTTTTCGTTTATAAGAACTGCATTTTTTCTTTTACAGAAAGTCTATAATGCTGATATCAGTTATTTATTCGGGTTTTACTAAGTCTTATCGTAAAAAGCCTGGATCATTTTTTAACAGAATGGCATTTTGAAATTCTATTTAAACAGAATAATTTTAACCTACAGCCTTATTAATTAAAATTATAGAAAGCGCTTCGCACACCTAGGAGAATACTATCACAAATAATTGTTGCAGTGAAAGGTGTGAGTTTCGAATGCAGCGAAGTGTAATATATTAATAAAAATGATCATAAATAACAACATTCGTAAATATACACTTTTTAAGTTGCGACAATGTTCTTCTAGGAATGCTACATGTACTTAGGAAAGACTGATGAGCAAATCTGCGCTTAACATGCAACACCACCTATCTCAATTTTTTTGAAATTTCGAAGAGGAATCAAATACTCAATTTTTCACATCCAATAGCGAATAGTTCTGAAATTTTGTTCACATCTGTTAGGAACTTTCGGTCTTATGTTCATATCAGATGTTAAAAAATAAGATGTTAAATTCAGAAGTATCCATTGCAAAAAATTGAGTACTACCTTCCTCTTTGAAATTTCCAAAATTTGAGATAGGTGGTGTTGCTTGTTAAGCAACGAAATATGAAGTCTTTTCAATTTCTATTTTTAAGTATTATATATATATATATATATATATATATAGCTCTGAATAGATGAAAAATTACTTATTTTTATGAAAAAAATACTTATTTTAATGACTTTTTGAGCTAATCATATTTATTACTATTAGAAAAGGTATTAAGCTTTCTTTTATTTTTAAGGGGAGAACTGGACATCAATACAGGGTTTCGAATTAAAATTATATCTAGTTTGATATAGTTCAGTTAAATTTACGTCCCGTTTTAAAGCAACACTTATAATATCTAAGATTTAAAACTGGTTTCCATAATTACATTTATAATGACAAAGACAGTTTTCTTTAGACTCATCCGTAAACTGCCTTTACTGCTTCAGGAAAAGCAAAAGAATAGCCCAAATAAAAATAAGAAAACAGTATCTATAAGAAAATAGTAACTTACAGAGAACAACATATTTTTAATTTCAGAAAAGTGAGGGGTTTAAATTTAAAAAAAATTATAATGACAAAAAAGTCTTAAGTTGATCCATTATTGCAGTCATTTTATGCCCATTAATTATTATAGTTAGCATTTTAAACTATGCTTTTATATAAAATAGTAACCGATAGTTAAAAAGATGAATTCCTTCAAATATTTGCACTAACAAATTGAAGATTAAGTTAAAACAGTATATATTTTTAAGAGAACGAGAACTCACCCAGAATCCATAGTAAAAGTAAAGAACATTCTAAGGTACTTTTGAACTTGGGATTGTGGAAGAAGTCATAGCAGTTTCCCGCTTAAAATATCCACTAGCAGCACGCAGACGATCACAGCAGTCTGTTTTCTCTCTCGCCAAAATAAAAAACAATATTTCAAAACAGGTTTCAAAATCTAATGGCGTAGCACTTAGGAGCTCATTTCTATCATTAATGTGCAACTATTTTTTTTTTCTTTAGACACAGCGAGTCTGAAAAAAATTTAAAAAATAAAAAGTTCTCGACAAACGGTGAACGAAATGCAATAATAACAAAAGCAAACGATTTCGGCAGAAAAGCGTTGCTTACATTTCAACTCGTCCCAGTTCCAAGCGTGTCCGTTGTTCGTTCTGAGGAGCGGAATTGATAGTGAGAGCTGGAATACCTCAGACGCGCGTGTTTCGCCTTTATTTTCCGTTTTATTATTTGCTGTTTGTTTTTCGCGGAAAGAAATTAGGTCGAACGGGTTTGCGATCTGGTTTGCCTACTCGTCAGACCTAACGCCTATCAGTGCGAGTGAAAAAAGATGATTGCTATTGACTGATGGAGAATAATTCGAAGCATGAATTATTCATAAGATAAACGATTGGAAGTGAAAGACTTCCGATTGTACAGAGATAAGATTTTTGACTTCCGAACTTTGCAAAACGCTTGCTTTGGCTTGATTTGTTTGATAGTACGATTAAAGCGAATTTCATTTGAATCCATGTACTCGAAATCAATTATTTACAGATTAGTTCAAGAGGTATAAATTAAAGATTTTATTAGTAAATTATAAGTAATTAATAAAAATGTTTGAAAGTTTTTCTGATTGTCATTAGTTTGTTTGATAGTATAGATTAAAATGAATTATATTTGATTGTTATTGATTTGTTTGATGGTACAGATTAAGGCGAATTTGATTTGAATTCATGTATTTGAAATTAATCACTTTCTTCGCAAGTGAAATAGATTACTTCAAAAGGTATAGTTTAAAAATTGTATTAGTAAAATACACTGGTTGTAAAAAAATTAAGCAACATTTCGGAAAGTGCGAGATATTTACAATTTATTCCAAAACTATGGTTCGCAATCAGTTCTGGAGAATCGTCTAACATGCAATCGAGTATCATACGCATTTTACAGTGAAGATTCGGTAACGAGGGAAATTAGTGGGGCGACCAGAAAGTAATGAAGCCGGAAAGGGATTTCGACTCATCCCGTTTCACAGAAATCTGACAACAAGATGAAACTTTCATCAATAGTTATCTTTGATGTGAATAGCATTTACATGTATTTTCGTAAATATAACACAAATATTCGGGAAAATATAAAGGTTTCTTAAAAATGAATCTCAAATTTTCCCGCGTGTTGGTTTGCTTATAACATGCAGAGTTTTCATTCAAATTATACGAAACTACTTACAGAACACTCGACTATATGTTACAGAAGTATCGTATTAAAATTTGAAGTAAATACATTGAATATTAGAGAAAATATGTGTGTTTGCACTAAATACTTTTTACTGCGTATGTGTGAGACATAGCGTAATTTTTATTTCATCACTGCAAAGCCAGATATATAGAATAACTTATATATAAAAATTCCAGATGAATACCATTAAAATTAAGCAAGAGGCTGGCATTTTAGTGAGGAGAATTTAAATTTTTCTTTGAGAGAAGTTAAGTGCACAAACTGATATTTTCAAAACTTCAATCTTCGTATGGTTATCGACGAAATGCAATTTAAATAATGTATTTTGTTTATAAGCATACATGGTTATTCAGGATATTCAAGTTTCCTAAAATTCAATGCTACTGTTCGAAGATTCAAGTTTCGAAAATATCAGTTTTTGCAAGAACCTTCATTACTTAGCTTCTCTCAAAGATAAATTCAAAATAAAATCACTCAAATGCCAATATATTTCTGAATTTTAATGGTATTTATCTGGAATTTTTACATATAATTTATTCTATATATCTGGCTTTGAAATGATGAAATAAAAATTACTCTATGTCTCTCACATACGCAGTAAAAAGTATTTAGTGCAAATACACATATTTCCTCTAATATTCAACGTATTTACTTCAAATTTTAATACAATACTTCTGTAACATATTGTCGAGTGTTCTGTAAGTTTAGTATAATTTGAATGAAAACTCTGCATGTTATAAGCAAAAAACATGCGGAAAAATTTGGGATTTTTTTAAAAGAAACCTTTATATTTTCCCGAATATTTGTGCTATGTTTCCGAAAATGCATGTAAATATTATGCACATCAAACATAACCATTGATGAAATTTTCATCTCGTTATCAGGTTCCTGTGAAACGGGATGAATCGAAATCCCTTTCCGTCTTCAGAACTTTCTGGTCGTCCCACTAATTGCCTTTGCTACCGAATCTTCATTACATGATCGTATGATACTCCATTGCATGTTACACGATTCTCCAGAACTGATTGCGAACCATAGTTTTGGAATAAATTACAGATATCTCGCACTTTCCGAAATGTTACTTCATTTTTGCGCACCAGTGTATAAATAAGTAATATGAATGGTATTATCACTAATCAAATATGTTATTGATACCATAGCTAAGAGCTAAAAAAATTACTCGACAAAAAAGTCTTGCATGAATGCCGGCTAGTATTCTTGTACTCTACTATATATCCATGTGTTGGTTAACGTACATTAATTTTCCCCATGAATTTATGTCCATGAAGAATTCTACCACAGTAAACTTTCGCTAAACGTATCATCTTAATATAAATTTTATGCATGATTATTTTTCGTTAATTATTATAAAACAATGCAGCTGATTTTATTGAAATACTTTAGTTCTGAATTGATTTTTGAAAAAGTTATGCTTAATTCAACCTATATACATGATAATATGAATTATTATTTTTCTACTTTTGCAGATTTTAAGAGTGATAAATTTTGAACACATACTAAAAATAGAATATTGTTCCTAGAATCTTATTTGGAAAGAATGTCCACGAAATGGTCTCAAAATTCATATCATAAAACTTCCGAAATTTGTCAGTTGCAACGTTGCAGAAGAAGTAAACATACCAAAGATGGTTAAACGATCGTCCAATTTTTTAAAAAATTAAAATAGTTTTGAAATAAAATTTAATTAATACTTTTCTCTCTTTCTTGCAACATATAGAAACTGCATTTTCGTATATTTGCAGTTTTGGTTAAATCATTGTTTTGTTTTTATATATTTTTTGCTAAGTTTCTAGCAACTGTCTTGTTTTTCAAATGCAGCTCACTTGTTCAGCGAAAGTTATAAAGAGTTTTGGGAAAAAATGCAGTCAAATATTAATCTTAATTTCTTTATTCTCGCGAAGAGTTTTATAAGAACTGTTGCGTTCTGTATTCTAATATATAAAATATAGTTCTATATTTTATTTTTACAGACTTTTCAAAAAGAAATTTAAAGCACAAATTTTTTTTGTTGCCTTAATAATCTGGAGAAATCACCAGAACACTGCTGTATTTGAAAATGCCCTTCATTTAATATCCAAACAAGAATTAGTTCTCTATTTATTTAATATCATTTTAGAATCTGACAAATATCATTGGGAATTGTAAGCTATTTTAATTCCCGTCGATTAACTTAATCCTTTTTTTGTATAAAGAATTCATTGCACACAATAAATAAGATAATTAAATGAGCATTAAAATGTTTATTAAGACGATAAGATTCAATAATATATATATATATATATATATATTTCTTTTCAAAGTTTTCGTCCTGACACCAGCCGATACAGTTTACACAATGAAACTTGGCTAATTCGAAGGTGAGGGCACCCCTGTTAGGACAAGATGCCCTACAATATTGTTACGATATCTTCACGATAATGTGCGGCATTCAGAATATCGAAAAAATATCTTACTAGTAATCTATTTGGAATCGCACTTGTGCTAATAGGGACTTTAATAAAAATTCGAATAAAGAAAAACTTTGTTTAAAATTGAGTGCAACAAAAGAAAATGACAATTTTTAAACTGAAAATGTCCGTAAAAATTTATTTTTAGCACTTAAAGTTTTATTCAATACTTTATAATTAATAAGTAAACAATAACTCATTTTAATTAATAAAATATAAAATAATTTCAAAAAATTAGTTATTTTAATGCACCAACAATATACAGCAATTTGAATGCAACAGTTATTAATATAATAGCCCAGAGCTGTCTCTCACTGATCCGGTAACGCTTTGACGTCACCAACAATAAAATTCGCGCCATAGCACAGCGAGACGTTAAACAGCATTATTTCATTGCTAGAGCACGTAAACTTCAGTAATTTTAAAATTAAAAAAATAATTGTCGTTCTAATTTCAAATTTAATAGCTCTAAAATAGTGAAATAAAATTTAATATCTATTGATATAAAATTTATCTCGCTATGATCAATAGAACCCGAAAAATTTTAAATTATATTAATCATAACTTTCAAATTAAGTTACGTTTTTTAACAGAAAGTAGTAAATCATGTCAGTGGTATATCATGCGCGTGATAAAGTTTGGACGCCACGATGCATCTCATTATTTATTGCAATCGTGATGATATAATTTTATAATATTTTTTGGCAACGTTTTGACAAGCAGAGAAGTGTTCTGTTTTGATTAGAATTTCGAAAAAGAATTCCTTTGAAATTTTAACTTTTGACTTACGGTTGACAAGCTGAGAATGTCATGGTTATTGAATTAATTATCGCAGGGGCAAACTTTCGATCATGTTGGAATTTACCTCGATGAGTCTGTCTTTTCACATGGACAGCTCTATGTTGCACTTTCAAGGTCTAGGAACCCCAATCACGTTAAAATTTACACAAAGACATCTGAAGTACAAGGAAAATTGTTAAACAACGAAAAATACTTCACACGGAATGTTGTTTACCAAGAGGTCTTTTGAATAAAGAAATATGTAAATAAAAAAAATTCCTGTCATAACACATATGTTTATTTTATTAGTTTTCAATCAATGCAAAACATTTCTCTCGCATATATATTTATTTAAACACGTCAAATTTGACTGGAAATCTCTCGAATGAAGAGGCAATTTGCACCAGTCATATCATGACGGGTGATTTTCTAGGTATGCAATAAAACTTCAAAACAAACAGCATGATTCACATGTAAAGTGTTTAAAGTTTTTTAAAAAGTGAGAAATGGTTTCAAAATAAATTTATTATGTAGTACTTCAGTAAGATCATCGAGTGAATTAAGGGCCTTAAAAAATTATTTGTTAGCTATCACTGAGCGCAAAAGGTACGGCCGCATTTAAATAACGAAAATCATTTGAAATAAAAACAATTTTAATTGTGAGTTAGAATTAACTTAACACTTTAAAGGGCCGTTATTTTCTAGTAGTGGTATAATAAAATAACTTTGGGAGTGAGATTAATTTAATAAAAGAAATTCATTTAGCTTATTAGATGGCATTTATATTTTGTTAATTAATTTTAGTAATTAATAAGTAATTACCAAGACACTTCGTTATAGGTTTGAGATAAGAAATTCGAACATCTAGGTTTTGTTTCATCGAAAAATCCGGTGAGAGCTTACGCCAACCTTCAAAATTGCATTTAAGAATCTATGAATTTAGTGGCAAATCTACTTGCCACTGCCTTAGAAAGGATTAAATAAGTTCAAATTATGGACCGTAATTTAACATTATGTTGATACAAAATTCTAGAGGCCAAAGAAAAAAATTCGAATTTAAAAAATTGAATTAGCCAAGTTAGACTGTATTTGTGTCTCTTGATGTGAAAGTGTGCTGCCACTTTCTAAAAACTGAATAGAGTGATGAGTCACTATACAGATGGCACATAGGCGTTCTCAATTCATACAAATCCTCCTATTTTCATTTTAAGCGGTTACAGTTTCGAAGGAGCCTTGACACATGACGCTTTCCTCTAGCCTATTTAAAAGTCAATTCTACCCGCGGTTGAAAGCGAATTTGTTCGCCATGCTTAATTTCATTCGTAAGAGATTCTCTTTGCCTCTGAGCGCTTCATTAATTTCCGAAAACAGATCGCACGTGGCTTACTTAGAAAGCGAAAAGATGAACCCGCAGTGAGATCGTTCAGCGAATTAGTAAAGAGTAATTATTCCATTTTCTGCTCAAAGATTCACATTTGTATTCAGAGACGGAGCTATTAAAACTTCTTAAATTGTTTTCCAAGTGTGGAAACTTGATGGAAGAAGATTTTAAATAAAAAAGTGTGTTAACCTAGAGGTTTGAAGCACTATTGGGAACAATGGCGATAAATTTCATAATCTTTCATTATGTATGAAAAAAAGCATCGAAAAGTATGGGCCTCAAAAATAAGCTCAGAAAAAGGGATTGCGATTGACACTGGTGATTTTTTAAAAAAAATGCAAATCCCAAAATAATCTACTATTTTCACTAATACTCGCACTTTTATATTCACGGGGATTTTTAAACCTGGGATGTGTTTCTCCATAAAGGATAAATTTTTAATTAATTAGCTATTATCTCGAAATTTATTTATGATAAAGGGCCAGAAATGTATGCTAGAATTTTGGAAATAAATTTATTCATAAATCCACTTTATTTTTCAATTTTTATTTTAAAATTGGAGAGGAGAAAGTAACTGGAGTTATGTTGAAATGGAATATAAATGAATGTAAAGAATGCAGCTAAAATAATGAATTAAAATTTATTTTAACTCTTTTTTGGGTAAAAAATCTAACTAGTAAACAAAGTAAATTTTTATAATAAATTAAAATTTTTCAAAATTAATTAAAAAAAGGGCCAAAACGGTACAGAGTCAAATTTGAATCAAAGAACGGTGTAGAATTAATAGGAAAAACTTGTGAAAATCCACTTGTTTTAATTAGGTTAAAAGCAGGCACAAACAAAAGATTCCAAATAGCTATTAGGCATTGGCAAATAATTTGAAAATCAAAGAAAATGAGAACATCTCTTAATTTCCGGTATGAAATGTTATTTGGTTCTAGTATGCATTGAAATTAAACGACCTTATTTCGTTTGGTACTCCCAAGAATAATATTGAGAAAAATTTCTCTGAATCTCTATCTCTGCTCTTTCTATTCTTTTTTCGAGAACTGGAAGCTTTCAGTTGACATTTTGTATCAAGTGAATATTTTATAATTTCTTTGAATCAATCAGAATTTTTTTTGTGGTTCATGTCCTATTTTAGATATATAATTTTTCTTTTATGAAAAATTAAAGGCACTCTTTATTACTTTGTTTATTCATTCCATTAATTGATTATTTTCAAATCTTAATTTTCGTAATTGATAATAAAACTATGAAAACTTCTGTAAATATTTTTTAATTGGAGCTACAATGAACATCGACCTTTTTTCAAAATTATTCAGTACTATTCTCTTTTTGTTCTGAAATTTCTGTCTTTGAACTTATTCCCAATTCAAACAGGTAAAATTTGGAATTTGCATTCAATGGATTAATTTGTATGCAGTTTAGCGGAAAATTTAATAAAGGTTTGAATTGAATACTTATGATTTTTCAAGAAAATGTTCTGAAGAATTTTTTTTCATATTCCAGGGTCATGCCCTATACAACTTTATACAGTAGTAATATACAGAAAAATTAGAGTGCTACAAAAGCTGTAACTGCGAAGATGCGGAAATATTTAATTGCATAATAACTGCAACAGGGATAAACTTTGCTCAATAATGTAAAATTCTTTGTAAATACTGAAAATGAAAATGTAAAAATGCATAAGAGAGCAGAATGGAACTTATTCTCATAGAAAATCGATAATATTCAAACTTTCTGTCCGTGACAAAATTTTGTTTCATTTACAGCCCGAAAAAAAGGCGGTTACTCTTAATGAACAACCAGTAATGGTAATGTAAACGTAAACTATAACTGATGGTGGTAATGTAAAGTCATTGTTCAATTTTAAAGAAAATTCATTCTTTAATTTTATGCTTAGTATTTAGAGTGACTAACAGAACCGTCTTAACAAAGTTGATTAGCCCTAAAGTTCACTGATGCTATTTGTTATTATAAATTAAACTAAACCTAATAACCTATCGTTATTTGGCGCCCCATCAGAACTGTTACTTGAAATGCGAGCGCCTATGGCCCAAAGAAAATACATACCTAATAAAATAATCGAGGAGCGAAAAGAAATATCTGAATAACGTCTTATAATTTGGCACCTTTCCATATTTAAAAATAAAATTAAATAATTTTTTGGTTCAAAATTAAAATAAAACCAATATAGTAAATTTGCAACAAAGCTTTTGATCAATGGTGCGCCCAGTTAACCCATTGGATAAGACAACCCTGGTGACTTAAGTAAAAAAAAAATCACTTAATGAATCTCCATTCAGATTTTGTTTGGAAGAACATCATAATCAGCATATTATAAAGAATCCAAAAGCAAAGTATCCAATGAACATACTGTAATTACTCATAATTCTATAAATGATGTTCTATTCAATGATGAATTCTATTCAATGATATCCATACTGTAATTACTCATAATTCTATAAAAAATTACTAATTTATGCATCAGTATCATTTTAGATTAATCTTTGGACAGGTTTTCTATCAGTGCATTAAGTTTAGTTTATTTATATAAACGTCCTGTTTTGAAGGAACACGAGGGCTATTTTGGGACGGACCTCGTAATTTTGAACCACAGTTAGATGACGAGGACGACGCCTGATCTGGCACCTCCTCTCCAAGCTTCCGCACCACACCAGCGGGAGGACGTTTGGCCCCCTATGTATGATTTAACGTGCAGAGGGCCCAGTAAGCGACTGATCTTCAGTGGAATCGGGTGTCGAGCCTGGAACTCTCAGGTTCCGAGGCCGACACTTTGCCACTAGGCCACCGCAGCCCTATATCAGCACATTAAAAATGTTGCTGGATGGAAGCTGGCACATTATCAAAAGTTAAATGAAATAAAATTCAAATGAATTCCGGAAATAAAGAAAAGGAATTTGATGGTGCTTACAGAAGGTGTTAATTTGGTTTTAAGTTTATTTTCGATTTTTCTATTTTTACGCAACTGTGATATCATCTTTCAAGAGAATATTACATTCGTATTTGTATTGAATATGTCTGAACTATGGGTGTCTACAAACTCAGTTTTCACTGAGTTCTTTTCCAACAGTATTATAATGTTATTTTTTTTAAAAAAAGAGTGATCTTTCAGTAAACTAATCTTTTACTCACTGAATAGATCTGAAAAAATATTCCAAGGTATGAATAGAAACCTTATGTTTCTTTGAAACTGGAAATAAGATATTTACTTAAAATAATTTTAATGAGAAATTTGTTAAAAAGAACATCATTTTTAAGAAGAAAAGATAAAAAAAAGAAATGCCCATTCAGATTTTGTTTGAAAGAACTTAATAATCAGCATATTATAAAGAATCCAAAAGCAAAGTATCCAATAAACAAAAAAATGTATCAAAAATTATTGTTTTACAAAAAAAAAAGTGCAGGTAGAAATTATCGCAGTTTTCAATCATCCATTTTCACGGAAATCATCTAAATCTTTAATTGCAATGCTTGCAAAACTTGATGTACCGTGAATATCAGTATAAGCATCAGGATGAAAGCAACAAAACAAATTATGGTCTTATTATTATTACAACTAGAATGGTCAAAATGAAATTAAATAAAACTCTTGAGCTGCAAGTAGTAAAATTTTCCTAAATTGTTTTTATAAATTTGCTTGAGAATTTAATTTGATTTATTACAAATGCACCGCCATACGTTGGAAATTAATAAAAAAACAGTAATTGCGAAAAATATTCCATTTAAAATGTTATTTATAATTTATCTTACTTTACATTCTTCTCCATACAATAATTTTCTGATGATGAGCATACGGAAAAATCGCGTGTCCAAATATAAACAACATTAACAAACTTTTGAAAATTCGGTTTATATTTCATAATATATTCTGCATAAATTCAGGGAGATGTGTAGGAAGATTTTTAATCATTGAATTTCAAAAAAATAAAGCAAATAAATTCTTGTCATTTATGAAAAAAAACATGTTTTCACACTGAAAAATTTAGAGCATTTTTATAAATTATTTCTTTTGTATATAGGTTATTCATATTACATTTAATGGCTAATTAAGTATATAACTTTTATTCAATATAAAAGCTGAGGATCTAACAGATCTGATTCTAAACAGAAAAAAAGCATATTTTATTTTAAAAACATGCAATTAAAAATGTTCAAATTTTGTAAAAAATTTTATATATCTTTTGTATTTTTGTTTTGAATTTCCTTAAAATTTAACAAAATTAAAATTTTGTATAGATGCTATTCGAAATTCAAAACAAATGTTACATTTTACACTTCAATTCTGACACCACATAACAAAATTTAAAAAAAAATAAATAGATAAAAACTTCTTACTTTATCAGGCCAGGTATTAAAATTCGCATTTTAAGTATCCTTATTCGTAATAACTTCGAAGCCAGCCTACAAATGTCGCACAATAGAGAAATTTAAAACAAATTCGCCAAAATCTATGCTGCATATACGCCTGAAAGTGCAAAACTGAGTTCTGGAACTTACCATTCATCTGCATTGGAGTTACCTGTACCTTACTTCCGGTCAGTCACTTTTCAGGGTATACTTCAACCCTCATGTTTCCGTTTTCCGGCAAAGTACCCATTTATCTGCTCCCTCTGGTGTACTCATAAATAGGGAGTAGAATGACCACTGCACATCCAGTGAAAAACCATGATACCGTGGTTCCACTTCCATTTGTGGTTTCTCTTTGTTGGGCCAGTGATCGGGATTCCCTTTTATTTTAGCATCCTGCGAGGCAACATGGGTATGAGTGTTGACGTAGGATTGAAAATTGTTTGCCTCAAACGGATTATCTTTATTGTTATTACTTTAAATTACTAGATTTATCCAAGCCGGATGTATGGGGAGTGATATGGGTCATATTAGATGTATGCGTTGTTTATGTGTTCTACAGTAGCTTTTGATAAATGGTGAAAATACGTTTAAATACACTTCCAGAGCGTAGCTTCTATAATCTCATGGTTGGAATAAGAAAAAGTTTCGGCCCATAAAAGTTTACGAAGACTTTCGTAGCAAAATCTTCCAGTTTCTTTAATTAACAACGCATGTTCCCCATCAAACACTCAATTATTTTGAACCACGATTAAACTCTGATATCATATCTTAATATACTTCTGTGCTAATAATTCTTAAAGTTCTACTAGTTAACATGTATATAATATTCTCCTTTTGTTCGTATACTGTTTTAGTTTATCTATTGCTGTTTTATTTCCTTTTTATTGTTTTCTGGTGTTTAGTCGGTCTCCAACTAAATTGTTCTTTAAATGATAATATTTCTAAGCTGTCCCATTTTCTTTTCTTCATTACTTATTTTATGCTTTATATTTTGTTGTCGTCCTCGTCATCTGACCGAGGTTCAAAATTACGAGGTCCGTCCCAAAGTATCCCTAGTGTTGCTTCAAAACGGGACTTAAACTGAACTAAACTAAACTAAACTAAACTAAACTAAACTAAACTGAACTGAACTGAACTGAACTGAACTGAACT
>BGPR01015320.1:0-36960 GCA_013235015.1 Araneus ventricosus
ACCATTCAAAACATTTAAAGATGGGAAAAGGAAATAAGAAGAGACTTTAATGAAATTAAAGCAATTTTAGGAAGGTGATGAATCAGTAACAATATTTCATGAATAAAATCTTTTAATTTAAAAAAAAAAAATCTATTGCATGGAACATAAAGCATCTTTCCTATGGTGAAAATCATTTTGCGATAGATAATGCAATCACGAAACTAGCAGCCTTTTACAACAATAAAAAATTTATCATAATGAATTAATCAAATTTTTCAATGCTACAGAACAAAATATTTTTAGAATCATTTGGTTTAAAATATTTTATTAAAATCTAAATTCTTTTCTTTACATATAATTAAAAAAAATAGTACCTGTTCTTCAATTATACAGTGATTTATTTTGACAGTTGTAAACTAAAATAACAGCAACATTTAAGGAAAACATCTGCTTTATCTTACCATCTTAAATATTAGGTTTTATATTTAACAATAAACAAAGAATGAGGTTTACC
The DNA here is from genome assembly GCA_013235015.1 of Araneus ventricosus. NCBI lineage: Eukaryota > Metazoa > Arthropoda > Arachnida > Araneae > Araneidae > Araneus > Araneus ventricosus. Next base: position 497 of record BGPR01015320.1, read on the forward strand.
TCTTAAATATATTTATTAATGTGAAATATAATGAGACAAAAGTTGACTATATCAATTTTATTATAACATCAAATACTTTTATACAAGATAAACTTCATGGTAGATTTATAAATACAATGTTAGTGGTTTTGCATTATTATAAAACTAAAAATTTCGTCATCCAGTATTCAAGAAATCTGGAAGCTCAATTAACTGAGTTTTCTACAAAATTTTAAAGCTATGCAAAAAATTTAGCATTGCATGTGAAGCGCGCTTGTTCATTCATCACTGGAGCAATTTATTTCTAAGAATTCAACAGGGCTCCACACAGAGGTAGGCTAGAAGAAAAAAAGAATATATATAGAGAGGTACTGTGATCGATACACAGACTTGTGTATGGGAGGGGTCTAAGTAAAAATGAGACCCCCCCCCCCCAAAAAAAAAAAAAAAAGGCTCCCTTTTGCTCAGAACAGGAACCTAAAACGAAACTAAATGACGAAAGATAAAGGTAGATCTGTAAAAATTTTTTTTGCTAGCTAGACATTCAGATTGGTAGAGTCTTCTTTCCTCATTTATTTACTCTCCAGGATACTCGATACACTAGGTTAATTCTGTTGGGGAGAACTGGGTGCAAGTGCGTAATAGTGCCCTTTGCATTTTTTCAGGTGGATTAGGTTTCTATATTCAATCTAGAGTTTGTTTGTGATCACTTGAAAAGAGTTTTATTATGCTTGCGAGTAGAATATTTTCAGTTTCGCCAAAAATTCAGCTACAGATCATATTTTTTTTTTTTTTATCATCAATGTTAAATTAAAATCTTCATAATATGTTTTGTAAATACAATGTTATGGAAGATACCGAAGTATTCTTAAAAATTATAATTAATGCAATGACATTTCAAAATGACAAAAACAAATTATTTAACCGAAAAAGTCTTTTAAAAAAAAAAGCCCCATTTTTTCCCGTCATGCTCAACTATCCGGACTTTTCAGGTATCCGAAAATTAGCATTTCACAAGCATGCCGGTTAGTTAAGCTTTTACTGTAATATCACAAATATACATAATCTTTCACATGCATGTTAAAATAACATGACATTTTCAAAAACATAACTAACCAATTAAAGGAAAATATCTCTTTTGGCAAGCTGGAAGGCAAAGGTAGATTCCTTTATGTTAATGTTACAGAAGTAATGAAATATTACATATTGTTGGAAAAATATATTGTTGCTTTCCTGCCCGACTGGTCTTATGTTTGGGAAGAGAGTTTTACAGGGGTAAGTATTGGATGCCCGGGCCTGACCTTGGCGACAAATCGATGATTCCAGAAAATGCTATCCTTTTCTCAATATCTCTATTAGGAAAGAAAATACACTTGAATGAACGAGAAAATTTCATGACATCACAGCCTGTCGAGGAGAGTATTTAAGGGCTGTACTTGGATCGGAGAGGTGTATTGATCCAGTGGAGTTTCGTCTGCAGTGCGAGCTAGGAAGCCTGTGAGCTGAGCGCTATTGAAAGTGTTGTTATTGTCGTTATTAGTGATTTGTTAACTATTTGTGTTGCTAAATCTCTAAGTGCTGAACTGTTATTACCTGCGAATTGTCTTTTACGTTCCTAATGTGTGCAAGATCTATTGTTTCTTGTGCTACGTGTTTCCCTGCACATTTGTGAATAAACCATTATCCTGCGTGTTGGACTGTTTACACCATACACCCACAGAAAGATTTTTGTAACAATATTGATCAATACAGACATAGCCATTCATTTTGTTTCCACATATTACAATATTTACATCGTGATTTTGTTTTCATGACATTTAATTTTTTACTAACTATATCAACATTTTATCATTCTATTCGAAAGGTTATGTTAAATTTATTGGTCAGTTTTTTTTATAACCCAACACATAATCATTCAACGGTAAGTGTCAAAGAAATAAACATCCCAGCAGTGCAAATGATTCCTAGATAACATTAAGCAGCCTATCTGAAGCAGTAACAAAAAATTGACTCTTGAAACGAATAAAGACTCTGGATTTAAAAATTAATTTATTTAATCTAGGTTACAATATAATTGTGCAAAGATATGGTAAAAACACATGACATCAAACATTTAAATACTACTAGAATCGACTCATTTTGAGAACTCCCTGGTTACAGCGATAATAGTTACTAAATTCTTAACACATTGGAGAATAAAAATTATTAAACATTGTGAGTGGCAAATTTAATGCTTGTCTTTAAAGGATAGGATAAATTTAAATCTCCATTGACAGTTGAAAGAAGATACTCAGGCAGAAAACCCAAAAACAATTTTAAAGTGAGTGAAATATTTTTCTATATCAAAAAGGATGGAACTCTTATTTAAATATGCAACTTTTTTGGCTATTTTATATTAACTTCATTAAACAAATCTTGGTGCCAAATATCAAAGTAATCTGGTCAAATTAACTGTGTGATTAATTAAAATTAACTATTTACTTAAAGTTAAATATTTAATTGTAACGAAATCTTCAAAAACCTTTTTTATGGCGCATAGTATTCGCCAGCAATCTTATAATTATCTTCTTAATTGAAATAAAAGTCATTGACTGTGTATGTATGTTCCACATCTACTAAACCACTGGACTGATTTCAACCAAACTGCAAACTTTTTATTAAAGACAAGAGAAAGGTCACCTTCGACTTTTCAAAGCCCAAAAGTTACTTAAAATTTCGGTTAATTAAAAATTAAGCAAGGCGTTTTTCTGCTATATCGTTGGAAGATATTATCTCGCAAAACTATTTTACACCATATTAAATTTTAAAATAGCTTTTCAGTGACAAAAATTATTTCTATACAATATCTAATTTTAATATTTTTTTCAAAATTAATTTTATACAGAATCCGTAACAATATTTTTTAATACATTAACAGAATTCTGGACTAATGATAAAAGAAAATTTTAAAAGTAGACGATTAGCAGTTTATATCGGGACCAACTATTGATTTTATTTCCATGCTTTAAATTATTGAATAATTAATTAGTTAATTTAATTGTTTTAAAATAATCTACAACCTTTATTTTACTTTCGTAATAGCAAATAATAATTTATGGAGAAATCGGTTGTTTTTAAAAATCGTTTGGTTCCATTGATACTATCATTTTAATTAAAAATGTTTCAGATAAGAAAAGGAATTTGTTCATTATAATTTTTATGCAATAGTAGTTTTTACATTAAAAATATTAGCAGAAGAATCCGAAGCAAAACCGTGTATATCAGCTTGTTTACTGTATAAAAAGTGGAAGTGAATGGGGCTGATGGGAGCTCATAACTTCTCAGGAATTCTAGCTGTCAAAAACTTTCAGTATAAAAGTTGTTCGTTATGATTTGGTGATAATTTGCCTAATTGAAATTTTCTTTCCATCTTCAATCGTGACAGGGTAATGGGGAAATGATAAATTTTGGTGGGGGGATTGAATATTGCTTTTTCAGCTCAAAACTTCTAAGCAATTCTAGCTGACAAAAAAAAAATATTTAATATAAAAGTTGACCATTATGATAAGGTGATAATTCATCTAATTGGAATTTGTTTTCTATCTTGAGTCATAACAGAGCTATAGAGAAATGATAAGTTGGGGAAGGGATTGAAAATGGCTTTTTAGCTTGTAACTTCTAAGCAATTGCAGCTATAAAAAAAGTTTCCCTACAAAAGTTGTTTGTTATGGTGAGGCAATAATTCGTCTTATTTGAATTTTCTATCTTCAATCGTAAGGGTATTATGGGGAAATGAAATTTTCAGTCCCCACCATTTCCATCCCCTTTAAGCTGGTTAACCTATCTATGAACTCGGTCGAGATTTTCACCGTCCTTGCAACATATCCCTCACTAGTTAAAATCAAATTAAAATTACTCTAGTTATCGTGTTCACAAGATAGCATGGACAAAAGTGTTATACATATACGTCACTACCAATAATAATAAGGAAAAGAATATTTTACCCTCTATTCTCATAAGGATTAGAGCTGCAAGAATGAAAGCAGGTGGAAGAGACTGCAAATGACGAGAAATTTCCAACAAGGGGTAACATGCATAGGTCGAAAGGTATTTTAAGTTGGGAGGAAATCACTTTTCAGCTCTTAACTTCCAAGCAAGTGTAGCTATCAAAAAAGTTTAAAAGCAAACATTGTTCGTTATGATACGGCAATAATTTGCTAATTTGAATTTTCTCTCTATTTTCAATTATAAAGGAATTATGGGAAAATGAAAATTTCTACCCCTTTGAGCTGGATAGCCCATCTATGAACTCGACCGAGATTTTCACTATCCTTACAACATATCCCGCGCTGGTTAAATTTAAATCCAAATTACTCCAGTTATCGTGTTCACAAGATAACATGGGAAAAAGTGTTATACATATATATAAACTTTTTAACAAAGGGTGGTTTTGGGTTCTCTGGGTCACGATTGGTGAAGATATGCAGAAATTTTCCGGAAGTCGTGTCATGAGAACCAATGCAATAGGTAGACTTCCTATAAGGAATCTACCTAAAAAGTTCTTTTACAATACATTGATTTTTCATTTGAGAAGAAACTCCATGCAGTATTAAAAATAAAAATATTGCTCAATTGACAAATTAGAAAAAAAAACAGTCCTAATTCTCTGTTTTTTATAATTGATCTACTGTTTAAATTAAATGCAGTGGTATTAACTGAATTGTACTATATGGTATTAAAAAGTTTGAAATCGGATTTTTTTTCCATTAACAATAAAATTGCTTTAATATTTAAAAAATTTTCAGATTTGTATAATTTTTATCTACTTGGCAGATTTTATTTTATATGTTGAAGTTTTAAACTCTGTATAAATCTACATTTAAAAAATCATTAAAATAAAAATTTTATATAGATATTGAGGTAAAACTGGAGCTTGGGGTGTGGTCATGTTTTCCACCATTTTTTTTCTTGGCATCACCAAACCAAGAGATTGGCAGCTCGAAGTAGAGAAATTAATCATTTTGAATTGATCGTTTCAATGAACAAGTGAAGCTACTAGGTTCCCACTGCTAGTGAATCCGTAGGATGTTTTAAGTTGAAAAGATTTGCCCGTGACCCACTTCAAATGCTGCAGACATTGTGTGCACAATCTATCCTCTTCAGATGCTGCAGGCATTGCTTATGTAAGAGAGCAATAAAAAGATCACTGTGCACCCTAAACAAATGTCTTTTCACCACCAAGTTGTCTTATCTCTTGTCAACAAACAGTAGGCGATGCTAAGAAGAACAAGGCAAAACCACACCCTAGACTCTAGTTTTACCAGATATTCTAAATTCATGCAAACAACTGAAATATTGAGCTTTTGTCCAAGTGAAAAATTTTTAATCTGTTAAGTGTGGAATTAAGTTTCACTAATTTTTGATTGGGTGCATAAATGAAATCAAGCAAAGGGGAAATACTCCTGTTGTAAATTTTACTACTAATTTGTTAAGGCATATGTTCGTTGGAAAAAATTAGCAATTCCTGGAAAAATTGTTATTAAAAATTTTAAACTGCAACAAAATTTTAAAATTTATAAACAATATTTATAAATAATATACAGTTTTCTTAGAATTATAAAGTAAACATTCCACTAAATGGTGCTTTTTAGTAAAAATTAGAGTCTTTATAGTAAATATAATGAGTATGATTGTCAAATGCATTGAAATATAAAATTAGGCCTATTTTAACTCGCATGTAGAGTTCATGAAAGAATGAACATGAAACTTGGAGATTAATAGACGAAAAGTAATGGTCCTATTAAATGCATATTTATCAAACAAAGTTAGGCTAAATTTATTAAATTCTAAGAAAGTTACAGAAAACAAAGAGTTGCAAGACTAATCTCATGAAGTAACTCTTCATTAACCCATTAATGCCCAGCATCCACATTTTCTCTTCCATGGCTAAACCTATTGAATTCCATTGTTCCTTTTTCATTTTGTCTAGCAACTAAATGGGTATTTTTAAAGAATTTTCAGCAGGCATATACTACCAGTTAACAAGATTTTAAAGTCAATATGTCATCATTTTGAAGTTTTTTTAAATTTATATTTGAGGTAATGCAAGGAATTTGAAAGCAAATGGTAATATATATATTACTATATTTTAAAGATCTTTTATTTTAAAACCAAAAAATTATTATTTTTGATAATTTAATTTTATTAAAGTTATTTTAATTTCAGTGTTTTAAACATAATTTAATAGAATTTCATTGAAATCTATGCTTTAAATTAGTGTGGGCATTAATGGGTTAATATGAAAATGTTTAAGTCAATTCATTATAATTTAGTGATTTATAAAACATGATGAATTGCAACAATTAGGCATAAGTTTCCTACCATTGCCATATCTGACAAGCAATTTGAATGATGTTCAACTTACAGAAAAGTACCAAATTTTTACATTTAAACTATTTGAGGTTTTAAATTGATGCAAGAATTTCAAATTTACATTTTTTCCCTGCATTAATTAGTGAAAATATTGATGCCCTAATAGAATATTGAACTGAAATACAATTTTAGAAACTGAACAAAAAAGTAACTTTTAAAGTTTCTATTTTATTAAGAACATTAGCTTTTTTATTGAGCCTCGTCAGTTCTGGGGTATTAACACTTACCTAAAGTAAGGATATAACTTTAAACTCATAGTATTTTAAATAAAAACAATGTGAAAGTTGAACTCGTGTTTATTTACAGTGGCTTTACAAAAAATATCAGCATTCAGAATAAATGACATCTTTTATTTCATATGTAACAGTCTGAAAATGATCTTGTGTATTTTTAGAACACCAATCAGTCTTGATGCCACCTCTTTCCCTATCTATAATACTGAATCCTCATAATATGAAATCCAGTGGCGACTCGTCCATTAGGGCTGCAGTACCCTCTGAAGTTAATTAAAAGCTTGTATTTTCGTTTTTATTCATATTTGCTTACTTTCCCACTTCCAATGATCAATGAAAATTGCGGGGAAAGTAACAAAAACATAAAAAGAAAATAATGAATCAACAAGTAAGAGAGACACAGGTTAGAGCTGCAAAACTTATAGTCCTTGAAAGCATTAAAATTCTCCCACTGTGCACAGTCGAGTGAAAAATCAGGAGAAAAAAATAAGCAACACTTTCTCCCTTTGCATTTATAGATCTCAGACGTGCAGTCTGGCCAGCTCTGGTTGATGCTGGGCCAACTAAAAGAGAACGATGCTCTCGTTTTTTTCCTTCTAAATTCTCTCTTGCAAAAAACTGCATATAAAAATGCAAGTCGCATTATGCAGATCAGAACTTTGTTTAAACGTCACGAAGTAGAAAAATCCAGTACAGTACTAATGGAAAATTTTTGCAGCACTGCTTGTTTCTGAGCTGACAAGCGACCACTGATGAAATCATTGGCTTAAAGCACTAAAAAATTTGTATTTGAAATAACTATAGAATATGTAGGTTGCCTCCGATATTTTACTTTTTCAAAATCATCTAGTTCATTTTATTTCATAAACAGATTTGATGCCTAAATGGTAATTGCTCTAAAATTATTAAACCTATTATTCTCTGTACAAAATTAGTAATGAATCATGCCATATTTACAAAATGTATATAAAGTACATTAATTCATACTAAATTTTAAATTTTTTAATAAGTATTAATTTTAATGAAAAATTATGATAATTTCATAGAGTTCAAGTATACGAGTGTAAAAATAATTAATATGCATACAAGTTTCATAATAAAAATGATAAAAGAATTGAAATATTTTTTAAAAATATAAAATGGAATTTCAAAGGAATATTTTCATAATAGGTAATTAAGAAAATATTACATTTCAATTAATAAAAATTTAAAATTCAGGTCAAAGCATATGTACAAGGATTTGCAAATTCCTATTAATTAGCTTAAATTTAAAATCTACTTTCTTGGATGTCTGCTTTGTCGAAGGTAATGCAGTGGAATCTGAGGCCAGTAAGGCAACTGAAACAATCAGCAGAATGGGTTATTTACAGTGGCAGCCATTTTGTTTCTTACTGATGGCCATTCTTGAAAATAGATATCGGCCAATATTTTTAAGTAAAATTTCATTAAACTAAATGGTTATAACTTGAATAATCTTATATGAAAAAAAATAAGCTTTTAAAAAATTTTTACTCTTAAATTCCTTTCTACACTAAACTAACTGTTCCTTTGAAAATTAAAAAGACAAAATATAAAAAGATATACGTTTCCTGGTGAATTAATGGTAGATTTCCATTAGAATAACAACACTAATGAGCCAAGCATGACGTAAACTAGCATAAAATATTTCTAATTTATCATTGCCACTTTCAGGCAGGCTTCATTTCAGGCCATCATTTATGGTTAGGGACAAAAATGCTGCCAAGTAGTCGGAAAAGTAAAAATTAGATTTCATAATACATATTTGGATAAAATTGGGGGGGGGAGGTATATTTTCAAACAATATAGAGACATTTAAAACAACAAAGATAAATTTTCTAGCAAATAGATATATCACTTCTGTCTAATAAATATACATCCACCTCCAATACATAGAGTAATGCTTAATATATGTGAATAAATTTAAAAGAGGAAAAAAAATTCAGACTCCATAACATTTACATTCATATAATAAGGTGTTTAAATATATTATAATCTGATTTAAACAAGCTGAGAGTAAGTGTGTAAGAAGTTTACATGTAAATGTGCAGGAAGATTGTCATTTTCTTAAAAGTGAAAAAGTACAGAAATCATTTTAGAAATGTAGTCCATGCATTGAAAAATGAAAAAATTGTACTGAAAATAGAAGGAAAAACTCTTTTCAATTTTTAAAAAATGTATATTATTTGAAGCAACATTTATTGATTACATTAGCATTATCAGTTTCTCTGCATGTTTTCCTGTCAGTAATTTTAACTGAAATGTCATAAATTGAAACAAATCGTAATTATTTATGAAATTACAAACATTAAAAAAGTATACATGTATTTATTTTGGAACACTTAACTTTCCACTAGTAAGATTGTGTATCATACCAGTAATATATTCATGTTTCGCGAGCTCTTCTTTCAAACTCTTGATCTGACTGTCTTTATCGTTCACAGACTCTTCGTACTCATTGTGCAAAGATTTTAATTTATCTGTTAATGTCTGAACTTCAGTGTCCCTTTCTTCAATGGTTCCTTCATATTTCTTACACAATAATTCCAATATCTTTGTATCCTGTTGCAATTTAGTTTTCTGACTCTCCGTCTGCTCTAAAGTCACTTTGAGATTACTCAATGAAGTTTCTGTATTTTGCAAAACACAATTTCTTTCATTTAGTAACTCATTAAGATTCTTTAGATTTTCAGTTAGATCTTCAATTTTCGAATCTCTTGATTTCAACTGCTTAGTAAGTTGTTCTTTCTGATTTTCTAAATCAGATATTTGATGGGTAAATTCTTCTGTTTTTTTAGTCATTTCATTATGCAAACTTTCATTCTTTTCTTGTAAATCAGCAATAGTTTGTTGAGCAGAATCAATAAGTTTTTGTAAGTGTTGCTGCTTTTGCTCCGCATTGAGTTTGGCTTTCTCGGCAGATTTCCTAGTCTCTTCAAGCGTTTTCAAAAGTTCTTCTTTAATCTCACCGAGCTCTTCATGTGCTTTCTCTTTCATTCTCAACTCTTCTTCACTCTGCTGAAGCTGATTCAATAGTAATTTTTTCTCTTGGTCTTTTAAAAGTATCAGTTCAGAAAGTCTGACTTTTTCTTCTTCAACATTCTTTTTCTGTTCAGATAGCCTATTTAACCGAGTTTGCATCAATTCTCTCTGTTCATTACTGTTTTGTTCAAGTTCTCTGATTTTCTGATATGCTTCTATCAAATCTGCTTCTACTTTTCTTTGTTTCTGCTCAGCAGCACTCAGTTGAGTAGCAGCCTGTTCACAGCGTCGTTCATAATCTTTCATCATGCTTCTAAGTTTCAGTGTTTCCGCATCAGCATCGGCTTGTCTACATTTATACTGTATTAGAATTCTATCTGCTTCTTGTAGGGCAGCAGTTTTCGCATCAACATAGCTCTGCAATTCCTGCTCTTTCAAAGTTAGCATAGCAATTTTGTGTTCATACAAGTCCATTATTTCCGATGATTTCAAGTCTTTTATTTGGAGTCCATTTTCTATCCTGCTCAATAAGGCATCTATAGATTTTTCACTGACTTTGTTAGTACTTAAATGGGGTTTCTTTGCTGCTGGTAGGCCCTCGTAAGACGAAAGTATATCTCCAGAATCTGAATAGTGACTTGCACTTTTAAGTATGCTTAAGTTCCGGTTATATAAACTCTCACTCAAGGCATTTAAAGAATAATTATCACCTATTTGAGTTATTAATGACAGACTCCGACTAACAAGTTCACTATTGCTAGATGTTAAAGCATAGGAAAGGCAATGCAATGCATTATCACTCTCTAGTAACCTTGAAAGAACTTCATGAAAACCTGTTAATGTCTGACCTAATGAGACAATAGTCTCTACAATCATTAAGAAAAGATTCACACTTGGTTCAAAGCTAATGTTACCATCAGAAACGTATTTGTCCAATAGAAGCTTAGCCATCTCTTCGCACGACTGAGCATTTATGTTTACAGAAATGAAGGATTTTAAATTGGTATTCTTAGACAAATAAAGCAAAATTTCAAAGATAATAACTTTGGATTCTAAATGATCTTCCCATAAAGTATTATCAACACATTTAGGCAAGACTATTTTTTCCAAAACTGCTCGTAAAATTTGTTTCACACTTTCTTCAACATGGCAAAAGTTCTCAGCAGTATAAAAACAAAGAATGTGTTTTATAATTTGCAAAGAAATTTGCTGTAAATGTGCATCAATTTGTTCAGGATCTGCACAAAATTTAATGAGAACAGGATGAATATTACATGCTTGAGAAGCATTATCAGCTGATTCTGGAACACATAAGTAAGAACATATTTTTTCTAAAATTTCAGGAAACTCCACTACAGCAAGGAGAAATTTCAAGTACAAAACAGCACGTTTTGAAGGCACTTCTGGAAGAATTTTGCATATCTTTTTCAAAACCTTAATGAGATTAGGTGATTTCATAAACCAAGGCTGATGTTTTTTAGCAGTAACTAAATCAGTGAAAAGATCAACAGCAGTTGCAGCACAACTGTCATCAGCACAGAATAATAATTTTATAATAAGATCAAATGTCATCCTCAGATGTTCATCTGTCCATAGCTTTGTTCCAAAATGGTTATAAGGAGTAAGACTAAACAGAATAGAGAGTGAATATAATATTATACTTGGTACAGATGTATTTAGAATGCTTACCAGCTTTTTCACAATCTCTTTCAAATTGGGCAAACTACAAATATAACTTTGAATTTTCGAATTGTTTCGACATATATTTGATAAGATATGAAGAGATATTTTCACATATTGTGAGTTTTCTGCATCCATTAGACTTATGAGTACACTGATTAAATTTTCAAAATGATTTTCTATGTAATCAATTTTAATATTATATGTTATAATTTCAAGAACTAGCATAGATTGCAACACTAATGGATCTTTGGTGCTTACACCAAAATGCTGTAAAAATGTTGATATAGCAGAGTGAACATGGAATGTAGTTTGCAAGTTTTTAAAAAGAGTAGAATTTTTCAGTAAGTTCTGCAAAACAGACAAGGCACGTGGTATAAGCGATTGCTTTCTGCTACCATCTAACAATACGTTTATCACATGAGTAATGCATTGAGAAGATAGAAGCGATTGATTTTGAAAAAATGTAAGGTTAGATTCTTCAGATGTTAAACAAACAAGAAGTTCTAAATGTCTCTGCAACAATTTCAAATTGTTTTCTGACTGATTCATAGCATACTGATCAGCTGCAGCAACAAATGCCGTAACGATATTATTCGCATCCATGATGATTATCTACAAACGATGAAACAAATACTTGTCAAACACAAATCCTGATTCTTGTGATATAAGTTCAATAAACCCAGGGTAGACAAACACAAATTTACAAAGTTTCAAAACAGTCTAATAAAAACCTTAAATAGCATGCATATTTACTCATCAAAAACATAATGTTGTAAGCCGAAAGGTTAATCCGTAGAATGATTCACTAAATATCGAAATTCATACAAAAAACCTCTACTATTCATTTTTAAAACTTCCGCGGTAACGGTAATTCAAATAAACATCTGCTATGATACGGTTATAGTCTTAATCTAGAAAACAGTTTTAAAAAATTTCTTAAAATTATTTCAGCAAAAATGTAAAATGATAAAAAGTGGAAAGAAACTAATATTTCCTCATTTAGGAAAGAGATAAGTGAAAAAATTTTTAATTTATTTGTGGACAGAATCACTGTAAAATGGACTCGTGACATCACAGTCACCGGAATGACGTAGATAAGGCATTTTAATGTAAATAAACAATACAGAAAATTCGTCAGCTCAGTTAGCTGCCCATGTCCCGCGGCCTATAGGATTAGTAGGCCGCAGGACATGCCTCGCTATCGTTCAAGTAATATTATTAGGTTGCGGGGAAACTTTTGAAATTAACCAAAGAAAAGAATATGAAATCAAAAAAAATATAATTCAATGTTCTACATTGGATCGATGAAAATGAATTAATACAAAGAAATTAAAGTTATAAAATTTCCATTGTTCTGACCAATCAGAATGCCTTATACAGAATCACTATCGCGGAGAAAACCACAATTCAGCCAATGACGAGCAAGGATGCAATCTTCCGTTGCGCGGTGGGTTTTTTTTTTTTTCGGAGGCTTCTACTTCAGCGATTCTAAAAAGTTCAATCTAGAAAATAAAATGGTATATTGCTAGGATGGAATGTAAAATCTACGCAGTGGAAGACTGTGTAGATGATTTTCAGTGTTACTAAGATTTAACTCGTGAAAAAATTAAATTTTGTGCAGATCAGTGGATTTTGACCGATAAAAAAGAAACAAAAGTAGAGCCACAATTAAAAGCTTTTTTAATTGAAAATAATTCCTAACAAAGTCTATAATAAGTGGTGTAAAATACCTGGGTATTTATTTTTAATGGTAAATACTTACCTGGGTTTTTATTTTTCAATTCACTTTATTCATATAAAATAGATATAATGGTTTGTAAATAGATAACCAGATAAATAATATAATTTAATTTTAAATAATCAAAAAATTTAATCAATAAAAATTAAACTAATTAAGTTTTATAAAAACTAAAATATTTATTCAGAAAAATCAAATGCATTACTACATCGTGCTTCTGACATAAAATACATGATTTAAATGAAAATACCCTTTTTAATTACAATGAATAAATGAATAATTTTGTATTTTCTGCTTATTAAAAAAAAGAGTTATTTTAGCTGTAAAAAACTCTTTCTTAAACTAATTTTTTAAAAAGGGAATTTTATTTGGTTTTAAAATTATAAAGAGCTGATAATGGAAACTAAACTGAAGGATACAATAGTTAATAATTCTTTTAGGATTAATCAGTCAAAGAACCAGACAATTTCTGATGAAAAGATACCAGATGTTTCAGTTCTAATCGTTTTAAAATTTATAGTGAATGTGTTGAATAATAGTTATTCCTGAAACTTTTACATTATTTGAAGATGTACCAGGCATTTTACTGCTAGGCGGGGTTCATCTGAATCATTACCTTCAGTACTTAAATGTTCTTGAAACTAAAAGTTTTATGTAGTTTTCATAGTTTGAATTTGTTTAAAACTATATTAATTTTCTATTGCATCCCTTTTTTTTTTAACCCAATAGGATATTTGAAACACTTTTTTACGTGTTTTTCCAATTTGGTTACATTGTCATTTGTACTCAACATCACAGTACACTTTTATCTTTTTTTTAACATTAAAAAGTTCCAAGCAAGAGCTTTTTTTCTTTCCCATTATTTTTCTTTACAACATAAAATTTTCCATAATATTAATACATGTGAAGAGAGTAAATCACTCCTCATTAAATCAAAACAAGACAGGCTGACTTGTAGCATGGGATTCTGAGAAATTAAGAATCAGAAATTTCACAAACCCTCTCTGTATAACATAAACAGTTTTCAAAATTATTATTGCATTTTAAGTGCCATTCCTTCAAATCAAAAAAGATAAATTATCCTCCGATCCTGTTTAAGTTCTGGAATATTTCATTTTGAATCCTGATAGCAATTTTTAAAAAAATTTGGTCAGAACTGTAATTTAAAAATATTATACCTTATGTATTATATAAATTTTATGTTTCATTTTGAATCCTCATTCGCAAATACTTTTTTTTTGCAAAATACATTTTTGATTATTTACTTTATAAATTTTATAGTTTCATTTGAAGCATATTTCATAAATGTATCTTTTTTCCTAAATAGCTAGTTTTGATGCTTTGAATTCCTTAATCACTCATTTGTAAATACTTTAATTGCAAAAAAATAACCAGTTTCCCTGTAAATATAAATCAAATCTTGAATCGCCATTTGTACTTTATTTTTGCAAAATACCTAGTTTTTGGCATTTATAACCTAAGTCATTTTGAATCTAAAATCTTGCTTATCAGAGACACCTTCCCTCCTAATCAAATTTTCCTTCAAAATATGTTTTAACCATTATTAAGCAAACTACTAATGGAATAAAAGAAAATCCTTATTACTGCACCTTTGTCCTTCACATTATGGATAGAAAGATCTACAGAGGGCATTGGATGCAGATTATTACTTCACATCGCTCATGAGCCAGTTCCTAAAAGCATTTTCTTACAATGTTTGCCGCAAATGAAAGTAACATACTCATTGGAAAATTGTTCTTGCCATTCTTCCAAACTGCACCCTGCGAATTAAAATAAAACAAAAAAAGTTTATTTACCTGATAATGCTGATTGCGCCACTAATAGCCTATAATTATTTTATTGTACGATTTGTATAAAGAAATATCATCTATTCATAAATAAAAATAATTTGGACAATACATTCTATAATATTTGTATATAGTTTTGAAAAAATAATTTTAAAAAATTATCTATAAAATATTTCTTTTATTCAGATGTGGAGTGTTATCATCATATATAAATATGTATTGAATATTTTCTCGTCAATGAATATATCCTGCTAAGGCATAAAAAATTGTAACAAAGATTTTATTGATATTTTTGTGTGATCTTTAGTTTTTAATGCCGGTGAATTGTGTTTTTTGAAAATGATTGGTATCTTGTTGCATATATTTGAGTTAACTGGCAGATAAGATGAGTTTTTGGAAAAGCAAAATAGGGTAGAGAACTGTCAATCAGATGACATAGAACTTTAAAATATTCAGCAGATAGAGTCTGCAGAAGAATATTTTAGTTGTCTATCTTTACAAGTAAATATATCTATGCAGCTTCCACATACATATATATACATGTTACATACATACATATATACATATATAAGAGTTATAAAAATGTTTTGAATAATTTTAATTAGAAATACATCACATACACAAACAGAACAATAAATATCTTTACAATATTACTCTTTACAAACAGCATTAATATATAGATATTTTATAGTGAAATTGAATGTTACTCTGAAAGTACCTTAATTTCCATTTCATGAATGAATGATTTGTAAGTAAAATTTGAAATAATTGATATTTATGAGAATGCCAGAAATAATTAGGTTATTATGTATAATGTTGATTCTAAATAAGCTGGAGTCTTCATCTCATGCAATCCAAATGCCAAGTATTGAAGCAACCTTACTAGTATTCCTGATAGCCTAAAAAACTGCTCACGTATAAAGAAAGTAAAACCTGAAGGGCCTAATAATCAATCACCATCTGCACCCTTGTATATCCACATTTCAGTTTATCAAGTTCTTTTGTGTTAATTATCATCGAATATTACTGAGCCATTTTAATTGGTCAGTGTCAAAAAAACATTTCATTCCAGACAAATAAATATACGAAAATTCACGTAAATTGCAAATACTGAAAAGTGACTAACACTGTTATTATTTTGCCGCAGAAACATGCAATGAAACTATGTATGGATGTGGATTGTTGGTTGTAAAACAAAACCTTTACTGAATGCCACCATGAATAAAGCAACTTCAGCAAATGAAAGCATTTCATCTCTTTAGAGCAGTGATAGCCAGTTTAATGACATTTGAATTTGATAAGTTTCAACTCCCAAACAGTGATAGAAGGCTTCACTGTCGATAACATGGCATTTTATTTTACAGAAATTAGGTTTTTGTTGATACTAATCATCATCAGCGGTAACTTCAACGTAAATAAAAGTAATACCCCTGCTTAGTCGCCGCTTCGATTGTCGGAAAGAATCCACAATTTGCTGCAGTTTAGGTTATTTTGATGCCTTATAATTTTAAATTTACCAATTCGTTTGAATACTGCATTTCTAATAAATATTTATCGCCTTCTGCCCTTTCTTGATTGTTTTCTCATTTAATAATTCTCCAGTAATTTCTAGCTTATAGTTAGGCTGCCCATGTCCTATGGCCTATAGGGATGGTAATCAGGAGCTAGAAAAATTCAAAATTATTAATAAGAAAGGGAAACTTGAATACCCAATATAAAGATATGAAAAATATTAAATATTATTAAAATGCAACAATTTTAAAACGAACAGAAGCAATTCTGTGAAATTATAAAAAAATACCAAAATATATTCTAATCTCTGTTTCATATTGTGCGGTTCCTTCGATCAATTGGAAAGGGCAAAATTGGGTCGCAGAAGGCTTTGCTCTTTCATTTTGAGTTTGCTGCTGTTGTTGATCTTGTATCCAATAAAACCTAATTTTAATTTGTTTTAGCTGAAATGTCTCTTAACTGATAACAGCTATGAGATCTCTTTGCCTTTATGTTACTGCTTGAAGTTAAACTTTCACTCAAATTCAAAATGTCACTTAAATTATTTCTCCACTTATACAAAGCAAGTTTCTTTACTGGTGCTGTTCATTCAGGATGTGAATAAGAATGCGCGTTAATTTATCTACTTAAATTAGTATTCACAATTTTGTTCTAACCTTTTAGCATACAGTCAAAAAAAAAGATTCCTTCTATATTTCGCAACAAAATATAAATAAATAGTGTACTTGCAAAAGCATTCAGTAATTTTATATATAGGTTTTTTTATTTATTTTATTTGAACTTGAATTTAATAAACAGTATTTCCTTTGTTGAGATGTGCTAAAAAAACATACAATATTCTATTCTTCGTGTTAATTACTTTTAAAGAAACATTAAACTGAAATGTGGATATTAAGGATTTCATAGATATTTGATTGATTACAAAACTTCGAGGTTTTCACTATTCATACAATAGTGATTTTTGAAATGTCAGAATACTAATAAGAAGATTTAGCAACTTCAATATGCTTGTTGAATTACCTGAATGAAGAACAGCTTGTTTAGAATCAATATTTATACATAATAACCATAACACTATTTTCCAATATTAATATAATATCAAAAATTATTTCAAAATTTTACTTACAAATATACATTCATAAATAAAATTACAGCTATTTTCAAATAACCTTATTGTACTGTAGAAATATCTATATAAAACTGTTTTGAAGTATAAATAAAAGAACATCATTAGTCTTTTACACATAATGATGCATTATTTATATTTCTGAGCAAGTATTCAAAACCGATTTTATATATATCTGAAGCTCCTTGGTATGCAGCTACTTATAAAAGTGAACTGGCATTTTAAATATTCTTTTGCTGATATCTCTTAGATGTTTTAAAAATTCTAAGTATGCAATTGACAATTTCACATATTTGCTTTTCAAAAAATTCATATATCTGCTTAGTTGTAAATTGTGTAGTACGCATGCAGTTACAATCATTTTCAAAAAGCATAGGTTCACAGCATTAAAGGCTAAGATACTTTTAAAAAATATGTTATTTTGTACATATTTTTTATACATAACAGTTTCTTGTTTACATTGACGAGAAAACATTCAATACATATTTTATATGTGATGATGAAGATTCTTATAATTATATAGCTTCTTACAAAGATATGCAGGGATTTAAAACATCCATCTGAATAAAATATTTATAGATACATTTGTTTTTTTTAAATGTATTTGAAAACTATACAAATATGAAATTTCTGTGTCCATTATTTTATTTATGAATGAGTAATGCTCTTTACACAAATAGTACTATAAATAATTATATAAGCTATTGGTATTTTAATCAGCATTATCAGGTAAATAAACACATTTTGTACAATTCACTGAGGTGCAGTTTGGAAGAATGACAAGAACAACTTCCAATAGAGCATGTTTTATTTTTCCATTTGCAGTGAACATTATTAATGCTGGAGGAACTGGCTGTTGAGACATATAATAATCTACTTCCAATATACCCTCTGAAATCTTCTATCCATAATGTGAAGGACATAGTGCAATAATAAACTCCTGTTTATTCCAGCCTGGTAATTTGCTTAATAATGATTAAACATATTTTTGAAGAAAATTTTGATTTGGAGGAAGATTGGTATCTGATAAGCAAGATTTTAAGATTCAAAATGAAACTTAAAATTTATAAATACCCAAAAACTAGGTATTTTGCAAAAATAAAGTATTTACAAATGGGGATTCAAAATTTAAATTTATAAATACACAGAAACTGGTTGCTTTTTTGCAATTAAAGTATTTACGAATGGTGATTAAAAATTAAATCATCTAAAAACTGGAATAAATATTTTAGTTTTTATAAAATTTAATTAGTTTAATTTTTATTTATTAAATTTTTTGATTATATAAAATTATATTATTTATCTGGGTATCTATTTACAAACCATCATATCTATTTTATATGAATAAAGTGAATTGAAAAATAAATACCCAGGTAAGTATTTACCATTAAAAATAAATACCCAGGTATTTTACACCACTGATTATAGACTTTGTTAGGAATTATTTTCAATGAAAAAAGCTTTTAATTGTAGCTCTTCTTTTGTTTCTTTTTTATCGGTCAAAATTCACTGATCTGCCCAAAATTTAATTTTTTTCACGAGTTAATTCTTAGCAACACTGAAAATCATCTACACAGTCTTCCAGTGCGTAGATTTTACATTCCATCCTAGCAATATACCATTATATTTTCTAGATTGAACTTTTTAGAATCGCTAAAGTCGAAGCCTCTGAAAAAAAAAAAAACCACCTCGCAACGAAAGATTGCATCCTTGTTCCTCATTGGCTGAATTGTGGTTTTCTCCGCGATAGTGATTCTGTATAAGGCATTCTGATTAGTCAGAACAATGGAAATTTTATAACTTTAATTCCTTTGTATTAATTAATTTTCGTCGATCCAATGTAGAACATTGAATTATAATTTTTTTGATTTCATATTCTTTTCTTTGGTTAATTTCAAATGTTTCCCCGCAACCTAATAATATTACTTGAACGATAGCGAGGCATGTCCTGTGGCCTAAATCCACGATTTTTTGAGTAACAAATATTTTTGCTATTGCTATTTTTAAATATCTATTCCAAATAACTGTTATTTCAATCACACTTTCAATTTTCAAAAAGTCTTATTAAATATAAGTAAAATGTTCTAAAAAATTTAAATAAAAAATATTGTTTCTTTCTCAATATACTTTCTTTACAGTTTTAATGTTTAGTTCTTTATACTGTCAACAGATGGCGTCAGCAAATTTTTTTCGACGTTTGAGAAAGGAATTTTGGTTGAAACGTAGTTTGGGTGTGTGCTTGGAACGTGTTAGTGGGGGCGGTCACATTGTTACAATAGTAATCAATAACTGAAGTCACAGTTAGCAGTTTCCGGTCTTTAAACAGCTCAATCGCAGTAAAGGAGATTTACAGCGATTACTCGTTTGAGAGCAAATTACAACAAGTAAGCAAATCGAAGTTAAAACGAATAGTTGCTCCTTTGCGTGCCCCGATGAACTGAGTGAGCGCATTTCGTTTCCTTTTGCGGTTTGACTTTTGGTTGGACTACCTGAAGCGTTCTTTGTGGTTTTGTATTTGTACTGATTTCGCTTATTTCAGAAGTTATTAACATCGTACGTAAACAGGAGATTGGTTGGTTCCCTCGACAAACTTATTTGGTATATTAATTTGAGAATGATCGATTTAATATCATTTTTTGCAGGCACTATAAATACAGTTATTTTTTTTTCAATTTGCGGTGGGTCAATCTCTTTCAAATTTCAGCGGAGATAAAAATCGTGAGTTTTTAGCTTGTGTATTTAATAATTATAACTCACTTCTGCCTTTTTCGATAAACAAAGCATTGTTTATACTTAACTTAAGATTCAAGGATGATGAAAAAAATCGCATTTTCTTTTCTAGAATGTACGTTTTCTAGTTCTATACCACTAAAAAAATATGCATATTTTTTTTATCCCACACATTTTGAAAAGAAGTTAATAAATGGTATCATTATTAATGCTAGTACTACTGAACAGATAAGTGGGGACATTCAGCTAAGTATGACTGATTTTATATCTATTTTATTAGCACTGTAAAATTCAAAATATTGGTTTGAGATTGTTTTTTTAGTATAGGGTATTTTCATTTCTCAATCATGAATGAAGTTATCGAAAGTATTGTAGTGTTCTTTATGATTCTTATTGTCAGGAGAAGAAAGCCTGTAAATTTAAAGTGTTTTGGTTTACATAAGCCATGAGGTTTGACATTCGTCACGACGATACAAAATTTTATGACCTCAGCACCCCCCCAGAACCGAATCCTGGATTCGCCACTGATACTTGATGTTTGCTATCGGGAGTACCCGCCCCATCCACGGGGACTACCTCATATCATGGATTGATGGTCAGTGGCATGATTTGTGGAATTTGGCATGTACTGTGTAATATCCAGCAGTCAAAAGTCTATAGAGAACATCTTTCCATAAAAGTTCTGAGAAGAACTAGTTGTCATTGCTGGTATATGTTAAGTGCTCTTCAGAACACTACCAAACAAGAAGCATAATCAGTTCTATTCAATCTTAGTTTATTTCTAGTTTATTTCATGATACGAGAAGACACATCAGCAACACAAGTACATCAACGATACAACAGGAATGCTATATACAATACACAGTTAAAACCACAGTTAACACGATACAGTTATTATGACACTAAACGTTATGTTAAGGGAAATTATATCATTCTACTGTATTGAATAAAAGAAACAACATTAATATTTTCCTGGCATTTTAAAACAATAGATTAATAGCTTTATAACATTTCTTTCATCTTGAAAACTTCAAAATAAAAAAGAATTCAAATCCATCAAATTTGATGAACACACATCTTGCGTGAGGAGAGAGAGAATATTTATTATTCTTTCAAAACAGTGTGCCTGTTAAATTAGATTTCTACGCTTTCTAATTTCCTGTATTTTCATTTTTTAAATTAAATTCAGAGTAATCTGTATTTTATTAAACAGGTTTTCTAAATTTTCGTTTACGACAAATACTTCCTTTGTATCCATTTTCTGTTTTTGTCATTTAATATACAGTCACTCAAAAAAGTATTGGGACACAATACAAGTTCACAGGATTTTATCGTAATGTATAACTTAAATATACAAATGAAACAAAAAAAGAAGTATATCACATTTTGATAAATGCAAATCATAGTAACTCAAACAAAATTCATATATTAATGCAATTATGATTACAATTTAAAGTAAAAGAAATCAAGTCAGAAAATCTGCTCAAAAAAGTATTGGGACACTGTCCAATAAATTATGAAAAAATATTAACTTGATAGTTAATATCTTGTTTGGGTCACCCTTGCACTTTATGACCTCTCGCAGTCGATTTGACCAATTTTGCGCTAAATGATCCGTTGATTTTGGCCGATTCTTCGATCAGGTGTTTTCTTAACTCCTGCTTGTTAGAAATATTGTGTTCATTGATTTTTTGCTGCAAATAATCCCACACATGTTCAATCTGATTAAGGTCTGGACTCTGGGCAGGGGTCTTAATCACACCAGGACAGTGGTAGAGGACCCATAACTTTCAAATATCAGCAATATGTTTTTCTCATTATCCTGGTACAATTTAAAATGTCTTGAGATTCCCAAGTTGCTCGCACTTTGCTTTAAATTTCGCTTGAGAATGTCAAGGTAGACATATTTATTCATTGTACCATCTATAAAGTCCAAGTTCCCCACACCAGAGCTTGCCATGCAACCCCAGACTAATTGGTTGCCATCTCCATATTTTACAGTAGGCCGCAAATTTTTTATATGCAATGCTGTATTTAGGGTGTGCCAAACTTTTTGCTTGCCATCCGATCCGAAAATGTTATATTTACTTTCATCCACAAAAATTATATTTTTTCAAAATTCTGTTGGCTGCTTTACGTACATTTTAGCAAATGCCAGTCTAGATTTTTGATTTGCTTTGCTGATGTAAGGCTTTCTCCGAGGTACTCTGCCATGATACTTATGTTTTTTTAAAACATTTCTGACAGTTTCAGGAATTACAGATTTCCGGAACCTACTTTTACATTTTAGAGACAATTTTACTGCGCTAGTTTTTGGATTAATGTGAGCTTATCTCACAATCCACCTCTCTTCACGTTCACTAAATGCCCTTAGACGGCCTGATCTTTGCTTGGTTCCAGCACTATTTGTTTTCTTGAACCTGCGAATAATATTAAAAACAGTAGACCTACTGAACTTCAAGATTTGTCCTATACAACGAACTGATTTTCCAGTTTTCCAATGCATTATTACCAGATTTCGCACATCAACCGAAATATCTTTGTTTCTCGCCATTGCTCCATACGCCAACGTTTCTGCTGATACTTTATGTCTAAAATTATAGTCTAAAAAAGTGGCAGTAAATTAAATTTTATTGATGCTCTTTATATTTCTTAAATTTCTCATTTCAAAATTGTCTCAATACTTTTTTGACAACTGTTTGAGTTTAAATTATATTTAAAAGGCTAGATCAAATTCTAATTCCAAAATAGTAAGAAAATTTTCCTTATATACTGTATATCAAATGTTAAAGCATTTCTTGATTAATTTTGTTTTTGTTTTAATGTGATTAATATTTTTATAAATAGCTTTACATGTTATGCATGACAAGTGTCCCAATACTTTTTTGAGTGACTGTATATATATTTCAAGATTTCTTTTTATAGCAATCCTGGAAAGAGTAACATGATATTTTTTTAAATAAGGTGATTTTTATTTATAAATTTTTGTTTTGTTACGTTCTCTGTTACAGTATTTAATGTACATAAAAATTGTTAGACAAATGATTTAACTAAACGGCACAAAATGTTTTTTAATTATGAAATGAAATACATTGCGAATGTTTTCAGGCTGATAAATATATTTTTATGATATATCTAATCACCTTTCGTGAACAGTTTGTTAATAATGAATACTGGTGTGTTTAATTTGATTTATATATCTTATACACAACTTAGTCTTCATGGGTTCACCAGCAAAACATTTTAAAAATAGGTATATGTATTTAAACGGTACTGTTTTCAGTTAGTTTTCTAGGTTTAGTTTCGTTATATTAACATCCTGTTTAGCAGCAACTTAAGTGCTATTTTGGAACGAATCTCGTAATTTTCAACCGTGTCAGATGACGAGGACGACACCTGAGCCGGCACCTCCCTTTCGAAACTTCCACCCCACTCTAGCGGGAGAACGACGTAACTGGGATGAAGAAGTTAAGGCGTCATTGATTGTGAAGCAAACCCAAGATTTTATAATTATAGGCCTTTCGGGAGGATCGGAAAGAGAGAGGGAGGTAGAAACGATAGTAATACATTAAAAATTATATATATATTATTGAAATTTCAATTTTAAAAAAAATCCCGTATCCTCAAATATAAAATGACGCACTTAAAAATAAGTAAATAAAGACGAGTAAAACAAAAAGGATTCGACATCCTTTAATCAAATTTCTCTGAAAGAGCACTATTAAAATATAGATTTTTGATAATTTTTTGTTGTTGAATATTAAAATTCATGTGTAACACTTTTCTCTTTTGTTTTTTTCGAAGCATTTAATAATTAAGGCAAAGCAATTGCATTTTGCAATATTTTTAGAAACAGTTTTGTTTCTAAGCATAAGTGTTTATTATTGTATAACCTAAATTCAATGACAAATATTTTCAAAGTTTTTTTTCTCTCGATCATATTTAGCACAAGCTTTTTGATTCCCTTTAAATGCACTTTTTTTCAGAGAGAAAACTTTTCTACAAAATATTAAAAAAAAAGAGCAATGAATCAAAGATATATATTTGTGCAGAAATGTCTATAATAATAGACATTTATTACGTTTCTACACACTAATCACTTAAAAGTCAACACCGTGCAAACAAATATTGAAATCAATATTGGCTAGCTGAGTGACGTAGTCCTGTCATAGATAATTCCCAAGATACCAGAACTGAGTGGGATGCACCGCGAAGACAAAATAGTAAAGAGTTTGTTTCACATTTTGAAGCTAATTATTCAAAGGGAGCTAATAAATACTACGCCCCAGGTACCTTTTACCCTTGTTACGCTATTGTTTAATTCTACATTAAAATTTGAACTTTTTGCTAAATATTTGACGACAAATATTTATTTCTGCCTTCTTGTGCCTGCATGTTTCTAGCTTTAGATATATGGATACTTGCTTTAAGTAGTAATTTTTGTGTGGTTTAAAATATTTGGAAATACTTCAAAAAGCATTCGGTCGATATTGTTAGAATACTGTGTTGGTTTTATACAGTAAACGATAAATTTAATTATATAACTAATATTACTAACTGGAATGCAACTTTTTTGCAAATAAAAAATTCTGATGTGCGCCAAGTTACCTTTTGTAGCTCATTTTTAATTGGTGTATTTTAAATTTCTTTTCTTCTTTATTTTTCGCAAAAGAAAATAATACACAACCATCTTGTACTTTTAGTTATATTTTTTTAAAGTTAAGTTAGTGAAGGCTGCAATAAAATTTCATCTAAAAATTTGCGAACCTCATATCAAAATGAGTGAATCGAATATCAAGTGGTTTTTTAAGACAAATAAAAAATTTTAAGCGTAAAATTTATTGAAAAATAATATAAAATAAATTGGATACAAAACAAATCCCATGAAAAGATGTTAGAATAAAGATGTAAAAGGGGAGTGGACAGTGCTTTTCCAAATCATTCCACATCTGTAGAGCCTTTATAGTATTGACTAGTTTCAAGGCTGACTATCGTATTCCAGTCAGTTTCCCTTCCAGGAAATCGAGTCATAAACATTGAGAAGAAAGAGACACTGCACTGCCCTACACCCTTCAAGCAACAAGACACCTGCCGATTTTCAGACTCCCTTCCATGAAAAAGAGTTTCTCTGTTCACTTATTTCGATGCTTGGGAATGGGATGGCTTTAACTCAAAATTTCTAACGTTTAACTGCATATTTAAACTACGTGCAAAGGTGTTTTTTTCCATCTGGGGAAGAACCTGTTAAATGTTGCAGGCAGCTAGTGTTAGATTAAATACAATTTTGGTGCGTGTCAGGTCAAGTTTCAGAAAGTTATTATCATTTTGCAGCTGTTATTAATATATTTAAAATGTAATGGAAGAACTAGATAAAGAAATTTTAAATTTCCTTAAAAAATAATTTAGTTTCTATAGACATTTTTATTAATTATTCACTGCTTATTTAATTAAAGGAACTTTATCAAAGTGTATGAGTTGAATTTTATCTCGAGCTAAATGATATTTTAAATATCGATCTTAGGTAAAAATTTGGATGAATCAAGCTATGAACAAAATTTTAAATTTATTTAGTAATTGTATTTCTATAATAACAGTATTAATATAATACTTGTATTATTCTTGTATAAATATCTTAGTTAAAAGAAAATAATTCAGCTGTACTTCTTAATCTTATTTTTGCGCTTTAAAAGCTAAAATTGTAAAACTTAATTTTTGGATACATCCTTTTTAGTATACAGCGTAACATTTACCAGCTAAAATTTTAAAATTAAAGTTGGAAGTCAATTTTCCTTTTTTAACTTATCAAATCTTTCTACCGTCTAATTTAATTTTGAAAATTCATTCAAAACTTATAAAAAAATGTCTTACTAAGAAGTAGCAGTTTTTTTTTACCTTTGGTTACATTGTCGTTTATATAAAAACTTCATTTGCTATGTTTGCATTTGTTTTTAAATATTTAAATTTAAAAAAATGCATTACACTAAAGTATTTTATTTTTGAAATAAAATATTAGCGAGTTACAAATTTTGCTTACATTTTAAACTGATATATGTAAATTTATATATTTTAAACCCATAAAGCCTACATTACCTTGCTTAAGTATGTATGCATACCTACTTAAAAGTACATATAATTACCTACATATTATGGGATTTTTTTGATTAACTTATAAGATTTCTCAAACAAGACTTTTAAAATATATAATGTGCTTTAGAAAGATAATTAATTTGCATTATTTGTTGCTTTAAAAGTGAATAAAAAATGTACTTTTATCTCAGCAAAATCTCTTTGCGTTCACTTTAAGTAAAGTAGTAGAGATTCTGAAATTAATACAAAAAAAAAAAACATTTATTCATTGTCCTTTCTCCACCCGCTTAGCACAGCAATCAATTTCCAAGAATTCGCGAATATGGAAAATGACTCATTAAAATATCGAGATTCAAATGAATTGCATTAAATTGAAGCATTTTCATGTCGTGAATAATTAATGTTGAATTAAATCTAAGTGCAACTTAACAATTGACATTGGTGGTTTAAAAATAGGATTATAATATTACATATATACATACATACATATGTATATCCTCAAAGCTTTATCAATATGAGAATAAGTTCAATATAATTCAATAGTTGCTTTGTCAGTAATTGAAAACTGCTTTAGAAATATCTGATTTATTTAAAATTTTCTAATGTTATTGCATGTACCAATTTCATGTTTTATTAAACTTAATATATATTAATTATGAAATTTATAAGAAAATATTAAATTTAGCTTTTTAATTAATTTGATATTCTGTCAGATATACAAAAGAGTATCCCATTGTCTCAGCAAGAATTTATCACTATATATGAAAAAAAAATCAAAAGAACATTTCATCTATAGTAAAGAGTAATGATTTTTCTCTCTGAATACCGCCAGAAAGTTATTTTTGGTTTAATTGTGTTTGATTTGCTGAACGGGAGATATATTTTTTAAAGATTCTATAATTGCACGGAGCTGAGTTAGCTTTTCAGTGGTTCAATGGGGGGGGTAGGGGAGGGGCTTCAACAAGTTACGATTTTTAACTTTTTGTATTGTTTCACGACTTTTTGAAATTAAAGATTAATTATTAAATTATTAATGTACAGTGATCTCTCGATATCTCGAAAACCTTGATATCCCGAAAAAATATTTTCCTCCTTGAAATTTCGTATTTCTCTAATGTTAATTTCAATTCCTATCTCGAAGAGTTATCACTAAAAACCTTGATATGTCGAATTTTTTTTTCAAAGCAAAAATATGTTTTTCCTTGAAAATCGCTGTTCAGCCACTGTGACTTTCCAGAAGGTCTCACGTAGGAGATGCTTCCCAGAATTTGCTGCAACAGGGACAATACTCCAATTGGATATTCAAAGTCGGATAGTAACGGCTGCATCCAATGAGTGTAATTCTCACCAAATTCGTTACGGAAGCCTATTAGTTGTTGTGTTTATTTAACGGGTTCAACGATGTGTGATGACGACTGATGTAACGTGTTCACATGTTACATCAGTCTGCGCTAAATGTTTGTGGGGTGTAGTTGCGATTAAAAAGTGTGTGAATTGCCAGTATGAGTTGCAAAAATGGAAGGTAGTGAGACAAAAAAAATGAATGTTAAACGAAAGTTGAATGTCTTGACAGTAAATAAAATGTTCGAGATTTTAGAAGCTGTTGATAAAGGCGGGAAGAAAGGACAAATCGCCAAGGATTTTAAAATTCCAGCATCGACTTATCCCTGAAATGAACGCATTAAAGGTGGTTTTCCTCGCACCTAACACGACTTCCAAGCTGCAACCTCTAGATCAGGGGATAATAAGAAGTTTTAAAGTTTTTTACAGGGAGGAACTTGTAAAGAAGGTTGTGGATTCAATTGATAAAAATCAGAAAATGAAACCGGTTAATATGCTTGATTGTATGAGGATGGCAGACAGAGCCTGGATGAATGTTACACAAAAAACAATCAAAAACTGTTTTGAAAAAGATGGTTTTTCTAGTGTGGAAAGTGAATCAGATGAGGAGCAGGAACACCACACAGAAACCCACCAGTGTGAAGAATGGGAGAAAGTTTCAAAAATCATCAACCTTTCTAAAACGACAACGTTTGAAAAATTTACGGAGTTCGACTCGGAGGTTCAAGTGTGTGGAATGTGGACTGATGATGAGATCGTTTCTCAAACAATTTCTTCGCCGTCGAGTGATGAGGAAGAGGTGGATGCTCCAGCAGAACCCAACGTTACTGCGGCTCAGGCTAAAGATGCTGTTCACATACTCCGACGCTTCATGGAATGTTCAGAAAACGTGGAAAAAGAGGACTTCGCAGCTATTTTTCGGATTTAAAACTTGGTAGAAAAGCAATTTGAAAAGAGGTGTTGCCAGGTCACTATGCTGGACTTTTTAAAGAAATTCTAAGTGGTAATAAGTTATTATGAATACCATTCTGTTTTAAAATATTATATACTTCTGTGTAAATTAATAACACTTCTATGAATTAATATGCAAATTATTGCTGTATTCAGACATTTAACTCTATCTGTCTCTAATATTTTACAATATAACCCCTACCTTGTAATTATGTGCAATTTTTAATGCTTGAGAAAGTAACCTCGTTATCTCGAAAACTTGCTATCTCGAATTTTTTTCCGGCTCCCTTCGATTTCGAGATATCGACAGTTTACTGTATTATGTTAGCGAAATAATAATTTGTTATTAAAAAAAGCTTTTAACCTTATCAGTGACTGTGTTCACACTTTTGCTAGCCAAAAACACCACATTTAACTTCGTCTCATACATACACAAAAGAGGACAATTTATTACAAAGTTTGTTTAAAACATGGCTTAAGAGTTTTGCAAGACAAAATTTATCAAATTAACTATATATGCCTGATCTTGTACACTTCGTTGTTAAAAATAGCAGCAGATACTTCATATTAAATTGACAATTTCGTTATTCGCATTTCAATTTTAATAATGCTTGAAAGAGTAAAATCCATCTGTTGAAGAAAAGGTAAATTAGTTAAAAAAATATGCTTAAATGCAAATTTTATTAGTTTTTATTTCTGTTAAGTATGTATTCCGAGATAACTGAAAATGAAATTGATATTTTTATATAAACCAAGAAAATATTGAAAAATAAAACAATTTTCTTAACGTTAATGCAAACAACATTATTGACGGCTTGTAATAATACTGATTGGCATTCTATGGCAAATTTTAGGTTTTGTGTTATACATTTAAAAAAGTGTTTATATAGAGCAAAGAAAAACACAGAACGAGCACGATCCGGTTGTCATTAATCAAACTTCAACCACCTTCACATTTCTTTTTAAAAGACATGATAAATTCTGGCAGATTAATTTCCTTTCCATTTTACGGAGACCATCAGTATAAAAGCAGGGGAAGCACCCTGAAGGCCTAACGGCCTCCAGGGGCCCGCAGGTGGAAAAACACACCGCCTTCTTGTTCAGACAAGCACAAAAGAAACTAAAATTGAATAACGGAAAAATGCTTCCAGTGAAGAACGCCAAAACCTAATAACATCTAAATTCATCCGCAACAAGATGGCGAGGAAATAATCCCGTTGAAAAATTTTGATTTAAAGATTAATAAAGTTGATAAATTAATGGAAACAACAAAAGTTAAGACAATTAATATTTAATTCGAATACAAAGTAAATGATTAAGAAAAATTTAGATATTTAATGAAACGGCTAAAAATTATCGTTTGAATTTCAAAAATTGTCAAAGATGCCACAAGAGATGAAAGAAACTTTGGTGGCGAAGAATTAAATTAATTAAAAATACTGACAAAACCGAAAAAAGATGTAGATGCAATTTTTGCAATCTAACATTCACGTAGCCTGCAGTCATATTCTATGATATCCCAATGTTTTTTTCTTCTTTTTTCCCCCCGAATTTGGATCTGCAACAAGCATTTTAGAATGAAACGGGATCGTAAAAAAATTTTCCACTTGAAAAGTGGTAGCGAGAACAAAAATAGTTTAAGATAAGACAAAGTTAATAAAGTAGAGAATTTTTTTGCTAAAACTTATTATATAATAATAAATTTTAATACAATATTATATAATAATAAAATATATATAATTATATAATTATAAATTATATAATTATAAATATTATATAATTATAAATTAATCAACTTTTCAGTCTGAAATTATTTTAAGAACATTCTTCTTGATTGTCAGATACTCTTGGACTTAATGTATGTAAATAACAAATAATATGAAGAGAAAAAAACTGCGGCCTTGGACATGGTAGATCTGTAAGATTACAATTGAGGTTTCAGTTTTGAGATGAGTGATTAAAGTCGAAACTTCTAAATCCTTCCCTAAATCTGATTTATTGCCACGCAGGAAAAAGAATTAACATCAAGTTGAACTCATGAATCTACATTTTAAAAGCTGAAAAGCTTCCTTTGTCAAACTCTTTTTAATATTAATAATAATAAAAAAAGCCAAAAAGCTTTTTTCATTGCTTTCAGACTCTAAATCTCAACTATCACATTTTAAAAAATTTAAATCATGACATAGAAAAACTACATCCAATAAAAATTATTCTTAATTAAATCGGCTGCTTTAATACTTAATTTCTGAGTCCAAATTTCTAGCCTAATAAAGATTACATTTAAATTTAGCTGGAAATGAATGAAATTTAAAATATAATTCATCTTCACTTCTTTTCTTTTTTTAAAAAAATTTCATACCTATATTTTAGTTAATTTTATGCTCTTGAATTGCTTATGTTCAATTTTTGAACGAAAAGTGTTAAATTCTTATCTTAAAGTCTATCTGAACGGAAATATTTTGAGTGATTACCAAGTCGAGATGCGCATGAATTGTGCTTTAGTCTCGGTGTCTTAACTGCCGAGAAATTCTCAAAGACATAATTCAGCATTGTTCAAGTTGACGTTCAGTATTTCTTTCAACAACTCGGAATCTCTCTCTCATAAATAGTTTTCAGAATTCGTTGTGAATTTGTGATATTTTTCAAAAGAAAAAAAATCTTTTGAAATTATTTTCAAATGGTTATAAATAGGCTCAATTATCAGGTCGTTTATTTAAAAAACAATAGCTACAGACTTTCCGCATTTTCTGGTCTCTAAATTTTCCATAAGATTTTTGATACTCATAGATATTTCTATGACAGAAAAGCTACATTTTCAATTAAGTTAAAAAGAGCATTAAATAATGATATTTATTATTCTGCAAATGATAAGCACATTTTTAAGTTACATCGAAAAATTACAGTTGCACGCCAGGACATTTTTTCTCTTGAGAGAAAATAATAACTAATTTCTCCAAACATACATCTTTAGAATTCTCTCAATTCCGGAGGAAAAGTGTGAGAACAACTTCACAGTCGTCGGGAGGTCTAACAATGAGAAGATAATTGTGAATCGAGAGAAGGTGTGAGGTTTTAATGGGTTTTATTATTAAGATAACGCGTGAGCCGTATCTGTGAGAAATTGTGATAACAACGCCCAGGATAAATAGAAAGATTTTCTCTTTCCTTGAAATGTGATAATCAATTTACACTCAAATTTAAATTACTTATATTAAGATTTTGAGAAAAAATTTAAGTTATGTTCCTAAAAAATACTTATATTACGATTTCAACGATTTTTGATCCATGCATGTCGCACCACTTACGTCGCATGACGGAATTTATAGATAACTAGTTAATAACCCCGCGTTTCTCGGGATCCATATTTTTCCCCCTGTTTTTGAATAAAATGAATGAGTGTTATGAAGTGAAAGGACTCCAATCAGCCTGCAAGTTTTGTTGAATTTCAAAAATAAATTTTTTTCCTTCGCCGAAGGCATTTTTGAGATCAATCGTCTAGTAAAAATTAATTGTACGACTCTCTTATCTACATGCACGAGCGAAAGAAGTTTTAGTCTTTAGCCTAGTAAAAAACTATCTCCGAGCTACCATGGCCAGAGAAAAATTAGACGGTCCTTGAAATTTATGTTCTTAATTCTTCATTTTCTATTATTGCCCGTCGTTGCGACAGACAATTCTTACTATATTAAAATTACAAATAATTTATTAATCCAAATAAGTATTCATTATAAGTGAATGAATGAATTAATACTTAATTACTTTTAACTAAATATAAAATTAATTATTTGTTATTTTAAAGTTAAATTAGAGAAAATTTGCTCGTGCCCCTCGTCGGAAAATGCCTGACAGCACCCATGCTTGTGCTAATCCCTCGCTATGCCAAATTTGGATATTTTATATAAAAAGTATGTATTAAAAAGTATTGTATTTTTTATTATATATTTGATGACGGAATTTCATACAAAGTATGAAAATAAATATAAGACTGTCTAAGAGTGACAGAATTTAAACGGAAATGTATTTCCCCAGATCTATAACGAAAATTTATAAAATGAGTAAATGGAAAATGTATCCATTATTCACCAATAATTTTTGGTGCATGATACCTGATTGTTGTCATTCATTCACTAATAATGAATGAAAATTTTAACATGCGATAACATGCAGATATCGCAATGATCCAAAATGTATTTTCAAAGCATAAATGGTAGTCAGAATTTGTATTTGACTTGCAGTCTTTATTATGATACATCTCCAAAGAAATATTTATTTGATAGTTAATAAAATGCTCAAAATATTTTTAAAGGAGTTGTTAATATAGTTGCATTCAAAGGAAATAAAAAATTCATAATTAAAAATATATCACAGATTTAAAAGTTAATAAAATAAGGGTAATTTTTCTGAAAACTGTCATAAAATATTCTCATCTTTTTAGTTCGTATGATAAGAGAAAAAATATCGGCAAATGTTACTTTTTTCAATCGTCTGTTTCATTGAAATAATTACATCAACCTATTCATCAGTGTATCAAATTGGCAATTAAGAGGAGAATGAATGAAAGAATGTGGTCGAAATAAATTTCAAGGCCGCTGCAAGTTGCAAGATAACATAATTTTCAGAATATTGATTTAATAAAACTAAAAAAAACCTTACATTTATAATGCCTATAAAAATCTGATTTAAAATCGATCATTCTCAGATTAATATACCAATAAGGTTTGCCAAAGTAATCAATTAATTTTTTATACGAGGCTATTGTCCAATCCAATTTCTAACTGTTCTTTTAAGTAAAAATAAATAAATAAAAATAGCCATAGATCTCAGAAAACGATCAACCACAAAAAGTTTATCTGTGTGGTCTGCTGAAGTCACACCGGCGGGAATGAAGGAAATAACTCTCCGCCTGCTCCTATGGGCTGGAACGCTTATTCATTTTCCTCTTGGAATTACAAAAGCACCGTAATCATTCAAAAACGCATATCACAACAAGAAGGATGATTCACAGAATGACTTATTAAACCGCGACTGAGGAAAATTGCGATTTGGAGGAGCAGGAAACTGCGAAATGGGATAAAATAATAGCGAGGTGGTGTAAGGTGATCTGCATTGACCAAAGACCCAATCCTGTGGGTCATGGATCTGCACGGTGAAGACGCTGTTCCCCCCCCCCCGACCTGAGTGGGTGTGTTGATGCCTCCCTGTGTGGGCAGGGTAGTTCATACATTTGTGAGAGTTTTTAGATTAGCATTTGGGGGCGCCATCTGTTGACAGTATATAGAACTAAAACCTTACACAAGTATATTAAAAGATATGAAATTAAAATTAAAAAAACCCCACTTTATGCACATTTAATAAAAAATGACTGAATCACACCTTTTTGACTGTAGTATTCATCACTAGTATTTGTGATTTTTTGATATTACGTAGAAAATAACAGTTCGTCAAATATTCGTCATCCTTAGGATAAAGTCAAGGTTTATAATGTTTAGCAAACAAATCAGAAAACTCGTCCATAGGAATGAATGCATTTGTAAGAATTGGATATGTGCATGGTATGTAGCTGGCTCCAATTATATCAATTCCTTATTACAAAAATAAATTTATTTTCCAACATTCAAATACAACAACATTTTCACCCTAAGAACCGCGCCTGATCTCGTGTCGACGATTCGAATCATAATAGAAGAAGTTGAAGTAATCGAACGAATCAGTTTCGATTACGATTAAGTTTCAGATTACGTCGCACTAGATCAGGATCGGCTCATAGGTTACAAGTATTTGTATTCACTACAAAGTATCCCCCCAGTGACGAAGGAAACGAAACTCACTGGGTAGTGGATGCAATCATAATGTAAGTAAGTAATACAAGTAAGAACAATTTGAACAATAAGAATTTTTTTAGTTACATAAAAAATTAATTATAACATAAAAAAATTTGCAAACATTTTCCTTAAATTTACTCGCACAGTCTTTTAGGAAAATGAACATGTCTCCCATATCTAGTTATTCTCACATTAGAAAGGTTTTCATTACTTTCCTGCGATTTTCTGTTTGAGAATTGATTTTGAATCACTTTTGGTGTTGCTCTGGGAGAAATTGTCTCTGAAAATTCGTAAGCAGGTTTGCATCTGTCTACAGTGACAGTTACATTACGGCCATTTAAATCAATGACAAGATTTTTATCTGTTCGACTTTTGACTATGTGAGGTCCAGAATATGGCGGAGTTAAAGGAGGTCGAACTTTATCAATTCTTAGAAATACATGTGAACAAGATTTCAAAGATGGATTTACAAAAAATTTATCATTACCGTGATAAGTGGGATTAGTTGGATTAAGTTTCCTCATCATTAAAATGAGGTTGGATACATAAGTGGGTGTTGCAGTTGCATTTACAATAGAATCGTCTCTTAAAAGATCAGACGGTAAACGCAATGTAGTTCCGTATACAAGTTGAGAACTAGTAGCATTTAGATTCCTTTTGATGGCAGTTCGCAATCCCAACAAAACCACGGGTAATGTCTCTGTCCATTTTAAATTTTCGTGAGCCATGAGAGAACTCTTAAGGTGTCGATGTAATCTCTCAATCATACCATTTGATTGAGGATGGTAAGACGCAAAATGTATCCTATGACTACCTATCATGTTTGTGAGTTCACGAAAAAGTGTGGATTCAAAATATCTACCTTGGTCGGTAGTGATTGTTAATGGAGTTCCAAATCTGGATATCCATCCATGTACAAGCGCATGTGCAGTTGTCTCAGCTGTCATGTCTACAGTAGGTATTACCTCGGACCATCTAGTAAATCTATCTATAATTGTAAGACAATATTTCTTACCTTCAGAAATAGGAAGCGGTCCTATGTAATCGAGGTGAATGTGAGAAAAACGAGCATCTGGTTCAGAGAATGTGCTTAGTGGAGCTTTGGTATGCTGAAATACCTTTGCACGCTGGCATTTAGTACAAGCACGAATTCTATCTCTAATATCAGATTTCATTTTTGGCCAAATGAATCGTTTGGATATTAAATTTGAGGTAGCTGATGTGCCAGGATGAGATAAGAAATGCACATTTTCAATTACAATTTGCCTATATGCTTTAGGAATAAAAGGTCTTGGTTGATTAGTTGACATATCACAAATTAGATGAATATCCTCCAAGGGAAAATAATGTTTTTCTAACTTTAAAGATGAGTTAGATTTAAGTAGTGGCTCTAATTCAGAGTCATTTAGTTGCTCTTGAGCAATTTTTTTATAATCCAAGTTTGGAGGAGCTGTGATAGCATCGATTTCGATTCGCGAAAGCGTGTCTGCAATTATATTATCTTTACCATTAACATGACGGATGTCAGTTGAAAATTGGGAAATATAATCTAAATGTCTAAGCTGTCGAGGGCTACATTTTTCTGGTTTTTGTTTAAATGCAAAAATAAGGGGTTTCTGATCAGTATAAATAGAGAAATTCCTACCCTCAAGCATATGACGGAATTTTTTTATAGATGTATAAATTGCATACAATTCGCGATCGTAGGTGGACCAGTTTCTTTGACTTTTACTTAGCTTCATCGACAAAAATGCAATTGGTTCCCATTTATCGCCGGACAATTGCATCAATGAACTTCCTATAGCAAGGTCTGATGCATCCGTCCAAAGACTTAATTGCGCACCAGGAATAGGGTATTTAAGCAAAGTAGCATCAACAAGTGCTTGTTTGGCTAAAGTAAATGCTTTTTCAGTTTCTTCAGTCCATTGGAGAGTATTCTCTGTCTTTTTAGAAGGGTGAGGAGATTTCCTTTTATTTTGATGACCTTCTAAGAATCTATTCAGTGGGGCTAAAATGTGAGCAGCTCGAGGAATGAATCGTCTA
>BGPR01015322.1:0-16352 GCA_013235015.1 Araneus ventricosus
AGGAAATCTGTTAAATGAAATTTTTTTTTCATGAAAATGTTAATTTATCTCCGTGTGTTTTATTTAGTATTTTACGTATTGTATGAACTGAAAATATAGAAATATTAAAAATTTGACTTCTACCTGTCTGGAAATAAAATAAAAAAGAAGACTTGCGAATCTAATAAGGACATTTAGAGAAATTTAACCAAAACAAAGCGAGTTACTTAACACAATGGCTGATTTAACAACATTAATCCAGGGGCTACGAAAATTGGGCTGAAAAATACTTCGAACTCAATAAATAAGATACAGTGATTTTTCGGAATTCAAATTAGCTTCCTTTTGTTATTTTTATTATTATTATTATTTGCTATTTTTTAAGGCTTTTCGATAACTATCGGAAGAATTTTGCTTTTTTATAATTTTATATGGAATGTTAAAATCAATTATTCCTTCACTTCCTTACGGACTAGGAGTTTTTTTTTCCGTTATTGTTGATGACAGTTCAGATTTTTAATATTTCCAGAACATGATTATTAACTAATCCATTAATTTCAGTAAATGTTTATGGCGTCACCGAGTAGTGAATTTAAAAAAAAATCAATTTGAAAATCCATGATATTTATAATAATGAATTATAAATTAAAAACCAAAATGTATAAATTAAATTGAACACTACATTTTAGCACACTAACAAAAGTGAAGTTTTTTTTGTAATATGAATTCCTTGGTAGGAATTCAAAGATTTTAATAAATTCATAAAGGCTTATTCACAATAAATTTTTAACATTAAATTCTAATATCTAGATTAAAAATTCTAATATCTAGATAATATTATTAAAAATACTAATATCTAGATTAATATTTAATGCTAATATTATTAATTTTTAAAGATTATGTTTATCTAAACTCCTTAGGAAAAGTATTGAATTTTGCTGAGTTAAAATTTTTTCACCGACAAAATAATACAGTAAGCAAACTTTGATAATATATGAGAGTAATATGAACTATTTTTCTTAAATTCTCCATAATCAACATGACTACTTTTTTCTTGTTATTTTCTAAGGATACACTTGCGACGTTTTTATTGTTCATACTCGATGCAATTCGCGTTCACCGTTAACTCCTTTCTCCTCTTATGCCATTCATATATTTAAATGCAAAAAATACCGTCAATTATTTCCATATTTTCTGTAAATTTTTGAGAAAAAGTAAGGTCGGGCTTCCCTTAAGGCCAACATACACCATGCCTAGGGCACAGCAGAAAAGTGGGGTTTTCAGTTATAGTAGCGTCCCGTTTTGAAGCAACATGACGGCTATTTTAGGACTGACCTCGTAATTTTGAACCGCGGTCAGATGACGAGGACGACACCCCCTCCAAGCTTCCGCACCACACCAACGGGAGGACGTTTGGTCCCCTGCGTATGATTTAGCGAGTAGCTGGTCCACATACGCGCAGATCTTCAGTGGAATCTGGTTTCAAGCTTAGAGCCCTCAGGCCCCTAGGTGGGCACCTTACCACTAGGCCACCGCAGCCCCAAAAAAGTGGGGGAGTATACGCAAAAGAAACAATAGCCAAATATTTACAAAATTTTCTGTATATTTGTAACCTTTTCCATCTCTCTGCCTTCGCTCATTTTTTGCTAGACAGTTTAGGAGCGTCTTCCGATGTCTCTTCCACGTCATGTCCGCCACACGGTTTAAATAACCAAAAGGTTACAGTCGCAGGGGCATGAAGTGGTGTTCTCGTCTGTATCGGTCTGAAAAGGTGCCGTTTTTCAAATTTACATCCATATATGGAAGAGTCACCAGATTTGCACCGGTATCATAACTTCAGTTAAATATTTAGGCCAGAAAACAGCAAATTATGTGTATATGAAGTCATTTGTAGGAGACAGCGTTACGTGGTTACAGTTAGAGAACAAGACTTAGATTCAGGTACCAATTAACTATTTTAACAAAGGGAAAATGCCCTGACGCTGTCTTAACCTTCCAGCGGGCGCGCCTGCACAAATTTTACGACATATCGTGCATCGTATTACATAAATGTATCGTGTTTTACAAAAATAAATCCAGCTTTTATTTAAGTTATCAGTATTTATTAGCTTAATAGTAGACAAAGATTTTATAAATAAAAATTTCACTTAAATTTATAAAAGAACAATATAAATATGCAATACGATGTACAACGCAAGTATTTCTTGAAAACGAGCGCCCGCTAGAGGGTTAAAGTAAAAAATATAATATTTATCCTCAGATAGGAAATTTGTTTAGCTATAATTTACTATAGCAATTTTATTAAAATAAAAGAAACAAAATTTCCCTGGCCTTTTGTCTAAAAGTTGACTAGATTGGATCACAAGCAGTTACCTAAATAGGGCCGTTTAACCCCTTAACTGGTTTGTTTTCTGATCAATGCGCTGTCATTTTATTTCAATCGAGAACCTAAAGGACAGTTGCAATGTTTATGGATTCTTAGGTAAATTTTTGTATCGAATAAATAAACTAAAACAGTAATTCGCAGACACAAGTTTAAAAATGCAATAATTCGATGCACGTACTACGTACGGGCAAACCAGTTAAGGGGTTAAATCAACGAGAATATTCTCTGGGTCTAGAGGAATAGCCCAGAAAGCAGTTATAATCACCAGCAGTCCTCATGAATTTTAGCAAACCAAAGCATAAGAGAATGAAAAACATAAAAGGAAATTAAGGACATCAAATGTTGGTTGAAAAAGAATAAAAACTAATGTTACGTAGTTTTGTGTCATATGTGAAGGATTTAAGTTAAAAGAACTGATACGGCGGCCCGATCATTGTTACATAACGTTGTACCCACGCCCTCACAGGGGGTAATTCGAAAATGGATTCGTCCAGAGCTTAAAAGTAACCGTCTACTGTGATTTAACTAGTTTATATAAATTTTCAAAGGATTTTCTTTAGGATTTCCTTGCTGAATAATTTTCAAAAAAACATGCAAGAAAGTTTTTAATCCCCGCAACCTTTTTTAAAAAAAGTAGTGAACTTACGAAAATTTATCATTTTTAAAATTATTTCGTACATGAATTTCAGTTCATTATGAGTTTTGAAAATTTACTTACTGTGCTTCTCAACAATTTCCTAGCGATTTCTTCCTAAAACGTAACATTTAAGTTTCTTTAATGGAATTTTTTTTAATATTAAAAATATGTATTTGCTGCGTAGGGGACATAAGAATTTTCGAAAAGCTTAGGTGGGACATGGCACAAAAAAGTTTGGGAAACACTGGCCTAAATTGTGTGCAGGTGTAAATTTGGAGAAACAAAAAATATTTTTACTTTTCTTGTGCTTAAAGAAGTTGGTGGTTCAATTTATAAAAAAAGAGTGGCCTAACCTAGGAAAACCAGTCTTAACCCCTTGGCATACCATTTTATTTAACCACCTAATTATATGCCACCACCCATTTGGGATTTTTATTTTAATCTATTTAAGATGGTAAAGGATTCTTGAGACATTTAAGCGTGTCCAGGTGATTTTTGTATTTAAAATCAATTACTTCGACTTAAATACGGATTTAAATAGCAAAAATTCTGCAATTCGATGCACGTATCAGAGACGGCATTGCACGTTAAAGGGTTAATTGAACTGATGACACAATTTTTAAGCTTTTTGTTTTTTCAATTTAAAGTGTATTTCATAAAAAGTTTCTCTTCAGAAAAATGTAATTAGTTAAAAAAATTAACTTGTAAATTTTATTGCAATTTATTTTGTATTATAATATTAATATAATAAAATAATCAACAGTTAGGATTAATATCAATAGGGGATAGTAATCAAAATCAAATAATCACTAATATCAATTTTAATAAAATAATTATAATCGCTTTATTTTATATTTAATTACATTAAAATTACTTCTCTATGAATGTGCATTAAAAAATGTCCAGGTAGACAGATTTCGGCAACCTCCCCTTGTATTAAATAAAGGGAGCGTTTTTCCCACTCCACAACACCGTGATCTTGCTCAGTCGCCGTCAAAATGTTCTGCCTCACAAACGCAGCATAAATGAAAATCCCAGATTAGACTTAACACTACGCTCCTATTGCTCGACTTGAATACGTTTTATTACTTACTAGCCGCCTTTGTCGACCAGCTTGTTCGCCGGGAATACGATTTCAATTAAATCTTGCATCATTTTATATTCATGGTTCTCTTAACATCGTAATTTTAAATTTCAGATTGTGGTAGATATTTAACCCTTGTTCCATTATTGACCTTGTACCTCTTCTCTTCATTGTCTACATAAATTTTTCTAAAGGAGTCAAATAACTGACCATTCGTATAACCTCTAATTCCATGTTGTCGGCATTATCTCCACTTTCTTATTCTTCTTGTAAAATATGCATTTGATTTCAACATTAAAATGACTCGGCACATTTTATGGTCACGACTTCTTAGCTCGATTAAAACATGCTGAGAAAAGAATGAAAACATAGCAGCCATAACCATTCAGTAAACTGGATATATTTCTTAATGTAAGCAAAGCAATATCTCCGAGAGCGTGGTTTAGAGACTTCACAAAAATTGATAAATTAAAATATGAACGCAAAATGTATTAGAATATTATCTCCGATTACAACAATGAGAGAAATATGCTATTAAATATTGGTTTAAACAATGAAAACGGTTTGAGTTGAATTGCAACAATGAAAAGTATTGTTGTAAATTATGCCATTTTTTTTATTTATTCAAATTCGAGAAAACATTGTACGGCAAATTGATTGATATCATTGGAAAGGCACTTTTTTGCACTTTCAGATGGTGTAAAAATAATTTGTTTTGTAATATTTTCGGAAGTTAAGGAAAAAAGTCAAAATTTTGCTTGATTTTTAATTAAAATTCTAATTAAATTTCAAAAAAGAGCTCCGATGTGCACATTCAACCTTCAAAGTATGTTTGTGCCAAATTTCGTAACTTAAGAACCAGCGGTCTGCCCTGTTGAGAGCCAACAGACACACACACGTTCTCCTTTATTATTAGTAGAGATATATACAGTTTGGTTTAGTTTACTGAGGACCGTAAGCCTGAAAGCTGTTAACAGAAAAATTGACAAGAGTGCCTAACAGGTTTCAAAATTGTAGCTTACAGATTAATAAAAAATTTAGCCAAATACACAAATGGAAACAAAATGAGGGAGCTTTATTTACATATTTGCCATACAGAGACCGAAATACGGATTACAATAATCATTACAAAATTTAAAATAAAGTATATACATATATTAGAATCGGAAAGGCAGTAACATAAACAAAAGTTTCTGCTTTTACTTAAGAAAAAGGATGCAAATTTTTCCTGTTAAGATGAAATTATTATCCAACACAACCGAGCTTGGCAATTAAACAAATCCAATCAAAAGCAATTTTATTACGAATTACTCTGAACACAACGTTTTAAAACATTCCAATAGTTGTTTCCTTCATGCATAAAAGATATTAAATTGTAATGAAAGTAGTTTGAAATTATCACATCCATTCAATATTTTCATAAAAATAACTATTTTATTCGTAGAAACTTATGCACTCACAATTTTGTCTATACGGTTTTTTGGGTTTTTTTTTTTTTTTTGCGCGCAACTTCATCTGAAACACATTGATCCCCATGGTGATCAGGCATGGCGATCAAATAGTGTTTTCAGAATTTCAGAAGATTCCCGATTGGCTGACCGGTCAAGCCATCAGTCATCCTCTGATGAAAAATTAGAAAAAGGGAAGGCTCAATCTTAATGTCCTTTCATTTAAAATTCAGTTAACATCCCCAACACCAACGTTTTCAGAAAATTCCGAGACAAATACTTTAGAGTCAGTATTTTAAACGGATTTAAATTTTAATTATTCAGAATTTTAAATTTTAACTTATCAATGAAGGCCTAGTTTCAAAAACTTGTAAATGGATGCGATAATTGTGCAATACCTATTAGCTTATTTGCATGGATAAGTTGAAAAAAATTGGAAAATGATCCGACTTAAAATACAAGATACAGTTAATTCAGTGTTAATCCAACACTGCAATCGCCCTTTTTTCAATTAATCTTTAATAATGAATAATTGATTAATAGAATTATTTACTACATGTTTCACTTGAAAACTCTTTATTAGTTCAAGAGTCATTAAAAATTTCCCTGCAAAGCTTATACTCATTAATACACATTTACACAACTTTTACTGCAAAATTAAATTCATGCAGTGTTGGTTTAATATATCTTTGAAGATAGAATAGAACTTATACAATAGAAACTTTCTGTAGCAGAAAATAGATATACTAGAACGTATTGAAAATATACTTGCCAGGTATTTTTGTACATTTAAATATACACCAAATCAATGAAAAATGAAATACTATAGAAGGCATTTTTAACTACAAATCAGTAAAATAACTATATGAACAATATGAAACTGCTACTAAATTGACAGCATTTAATGAATAACATTTAAAATAAAGTCCAGATTGATTCATAACTTGTATATTAGCAAATGATAAATACAACCTTTATTTAACATGACTTGTTTCATGTTTGGAAAGATTGAATTTTGTAATCAATTTTGAACCCACTTTCTGATGTACTAGAGGATCCAAAATTTGAACACTTTTATATTCACGATGACAAATACACTATTTAAATATTTTCAGAACTTATCAACTAATCATTAAATTGATTCTCTACCAGGAGCGTCACCTAGTAATATGTTTGAGAAACGATAGATCACATGATTAAAAAGTAAAAAATATTTTTAAATTTCGGCTGTTTAATACAGTAATAAAAGTGTTTTTATAAACTTTTCGTATTTAAGTTTATTTAACTTGTTTCTAGTTCCTAAAGTTAGAATTTTGTAATCGGATTTTCACACATTTCCTGATGTACTGAACTTTTGTACACTTGCGAGTTCCCGATTACAATACAATATTTTGATATTTTCAGAAGTTAATTATCAGTGAATAGA
The DNA here is from genome assembly GCA_013235015.1 of Araneus ventricosus. Taxonomy (NCBI): domain Eukaryota; kingdom Metazoa; phylum Arthropoda; class Arachnida; order Araneae; family Araneidae; genus Araneus; species Araneus ventricosus. The sequence continues at coordinate 6,961 of BGPR01015322.1, forward strand.
TGAAGTTAAATTTTGATTCCATCCTCGAGGCGCCACCTGGTAGCGAATTTGAGAAAAAAGTGATTTCTAGATTCCTTAATATTTATAATAAAGAATTATAAGTTAAAATATAAAAAGCAAAAAATAAAATTTTAGTGCACTAATTAAAGTGTTTTTAAATACCGATTTTATTAAATTTATTCTTGCATATTAGGAAATGGTAATCATTCGCCTGGCCATAGATGCTGGCTAAAGTGTTTGTAGCAAATACGACATTATATACAACGAAACATTTCCAGACATTTTATCAAAAACATTTTTCGTAATATTAAGTTAATATCCAAGTCTCCGTTTCTACATAACTTTCAGAAATATTCAATTTTTGCAATCATGAAATATGGGCCGTAAACAATTAAAATCATTTTTCATTCTGCAACAGGCTTGATGTAATCTTGATGTTCGACCCTCACTGAAAACTTGAGTGTTTAAAACCCGTCCAACGACTGGAAACGATAACAGCATTGAAATTGTTATGGAATGCCAGTTCGTAGCAATAAAAATGCTAGATGCAGCTAAGAATCTAGAATATCGAGGATTTCGTTACTTAAGGAAGATAGCAGATCTGTCCTTGAAAATTGTTTCATAGTCTTAAATTGATGCATCGTAGCAACCCAGATTACTTGCACCACTTTAACTAATTTTAAAATTAAATAATTGTAATGCCCACTAAAACAAAAATGCACCTTGCCCTGTGAAAACACATAATCTTGAGCTTTCATGCAATGCGACAAGCTTTAAAGTTTCTATAATATTGCAGGATAATGTAAATAAAACGTTCGCAAAATTAGGCACTTTTAGAACAAATTTTAGAAATATTCATGGTCCTTGCAATAGGGACAGCAAACTCTAATAAAGTTTTGCTTTAAACAAGTTTCTATAAAATTATTGTAGACAACATGGGATATTACAATAGTCTACATCCTACGGCATCAAAACAGTTTAATGATAACTTAACCCCTTAAGTCTTGCATTTGTTTTGCTATCTAATAAGATGACCCCTCCTGTTTTGGAAAGGGGCTGTCGTTTTCATTCCTCTAAGGCATAGAATACTTGAGATGCTTATGGATTCTACATCATTTTTTTTGTCAAATTATAAAGCTAATTAATGATTAAATCTTAGTTTATAAGCCTAAAAATGCGACAATTCGATGCACGGCAATATGACGGCCGCTAGACTTAAGGGTTTAATTCAACTCGATAAAGTATCAGAAGTTGTACAAGCTGCAGACTCCAGAGTTCTCATGCGTCCTGGTTTGTAGTGATCAAGAATTGATCCATAAGATTCAATGTAAAATCCTTCCTACCATTGTACAGAAGATCTAAACCATCGCCACATCATCGGGAGATCTGAAAAAAGAAAAAATTATAAGGGGATTCAAAACCTCTAGTCCGAAAATCGTAGCTTGATAACGATTTTGACACCTCCAAATTTACGGAACGAATGTCAGCCTAAAAACAATGTATTGAAATTTGTTAAACCATTAGTTAGAAATAACTGAAAAGTCTCGATATTTATTGATGTTTTAGCTATCGAAATATTCCCACCATTTTCACAATTTATTTTGTTTCACAATTTTGTTTGTTGGTTATAGAAAATAAAATTGTAACAAAACTTGGTTTAAACTCATTTTTGAAAATTTGTAAAAAATAATGAAAAAGTCGCTCGAATAAAATTGGTATCACCGAAAAGCTTTATTTTTTAATTTTAAAGTGGTGCAAAAATGAATTGTGTAATAATAATCTTCGAAGTTACCGAAGCAAAACTTTAACCTTTCGATTAATTTTTAATTAAAACCTTGAAAATCCCTAATGAGCATCTATCCAAGAAATGACTACGTGCCAAATTTGGTAGCTCTAGAACCAACGATTATAGAGCGTTTTTAACTATTTTATGTCGCAACTTACAGATAGTGTCCCAACCTGAAAACATTAAAACAAGTACAGACAAGAATTGAATTACTAGAAATCAGACAAATATATTGCCTAGAGCATGCAAAAACGATGAAAAGCACTAATTTTATACTGTGTATAAGCTATCTTATAAGATCAAACTTATTTCAAAACAGAAATAATTATGTTCAGTGCGAAACCGGTGCGAAAATAGTTGGCGCCCTTAGGCGAATAAATAATAACGCACCTATTATCAATACGTACTGTTCAGCAACGAATTCCGAGACTACCACTTTTGGACGATTTTACACCGGAAAGAAGCGTCAGGCAATGAGTCATAGGAGCGCATTTCCGGAGTTCTTTATTAGATCACGCTCAGTAAAATGCAAACATCACGCTTCCATTCTTCACTTTCCCCCTATTTTGATGAAAATAACTCCGCCCGGGGCATGTGCAAAAGCTCGGAGGGTTTCCGAATCCGTTGCTAAACGAAACTTGCATATTCACATGCATAGCTTAATATAAGCAAAATTGATATAAAAATTAAGCTGCTTTAAATTAATGATTCATTTAAATTGCGCGAAAAGGAAGCCAATTTTAGTAGCATCCGTCGGCTTCTATTTTAAGCAGCAAAAATTCATTAACATACTTGCTACATCTATAGTTAAGTATACGTCAATAATTATTAAGAGGGGCGGAAGTCAGATGAACAAATGACAGTTTCGTTTGATGAACAAGTATCCCATGCTTGTGGCGCCTAGGGGAAACCGGCCCTGGTTGAGAGTTTAATTTTAACAGATAGAAGTTCCAGCGGCGGCTCGAGTTATGTAATCTCGGGGATGCTGTCCTTCCTGCACATCTTTAATCCTTCACTGCGCAGTAATGCATATTTGAACCACTTACATTCTTTGGCTTTATCATTGACTTTAAGTAGTTTTATATTTAATGAATAACTAATAACATCTTTTCTTCAAATAGGTAAGTATTTTAACAAATTAATTTTAATAAAAAATTTAAGCTCGAAATTTGGTTTTCAATTCCGTTTTCTGTATGCCTTACTACATTTTAAAAAATTAACATTAAAGTGACAGTATAATACAGAAATAAAATAATAATTTTATTAATTAACGAGAAAAATACGATATACTATAATATAATCAGAAGCGTAAGCGAAAACTATTAGTATCATTAAAAATTACTTAAAAATGAAATCTATTCTTGTTTTGTTTTCAGCGGAAAAACGAAAACATTAAGCTTGATGCTTGTACGAGTATTAAAAAATTTTGTATCCGTTGAAATCAAAACAGCTACATATAATCGTATCCCGATTCATATTGTGTGCGTCAGAAAATATTTTATTCGTTTTGTAATGTTAGAAAGCTGAGTTCGAGTTCTGATGTATTAAGTAGTAGCTGGAATTGCCAATAGGAGAAAAAATGATTAATTTATTCTATTACATCCATCTATAAAGGTGGACTGCGATAATTTAAATTGGGTATATACTTATCAATATTCTTAACTAAATCTTAATTTGGGATAATGAATCATGATCCCAAGTCGAAAGGTACAGAATATTAGGGTTCACGAAAATTTTGAAAACATTTGAATCGCGAAAAATTTCTATTGTGTATTTCATCAGCATTTTTAAAAATCAAAAATATCTTTTGGATTGCAAAAAATTCCATTACTATAAAAAAATTTTCAATTAAATCTTTATCATTGATTATCTTTCATTTCTTCTCAAAGTTTTAGAACGCGAAAAAATTTACCGTGTGAGAAAACGTTTAAAATTCCGTTTCTAACGTCACGGGAACTGTCGATTTTCACAGTACCTTTTCAGCTTGAAAACATGGTAGGGAAAGCCTGCGCAGTGACATTGCGCAGGCAGAATTCGGAGCTGAAAGTATCCACAGTCCCCGTTTGAATTATTACTTTCTCCTTTGCGCTTTTTCGGGTAGTGAAAAAATAAAATGGGGAACTTCGTTTTCAGCGTAGGTTTTCTTCGAGTTTCATTTGAATATCCTAATCGTTTAATACAAAATTGTATTAGCTTGTTGATAAATTTAAATATCAAATGCGAAATAAAATAAATTGCTTAAATTTACACAATGGAAAAAGTTGGGGGTGCTGCAGTATAGCAGTCCCTACACACGAGCCGCCCCTGGATAGTAGCTTTCCTTTGAACTAAGAATACTTTTTCTTCACACTATTGTTTCCAAATCGAATCGTATTCTTGAACTAAGATAATAGTTAAGACAACTTACTTGGTTTTTTTGAAATCCATGTCAATTCCGAGAAGACGCTTCTTTCGTAGCAGAGATGGATTGAAGTTCTAACGACCCAGCATCCGAGTAATGATGACAAAGTAAAGGGCTTCGATGAACTTTTTCGCTGCTTTGGCATCCTCAGAATCATGTAATAAATCAATATCTTATTCTTGACAGACTTGTTGAAATTACGTTTGATATGTATGAGCAAAATTCCGTTATAAAATCTCCAGTACTCAAATCATAATTGAAGTAAACGGCAAAACAAATTTTCTGGAATCTCGTGCAATCAAGAATTGGATTCTTAAGTTGTTACAAGTGGCCAATTAATTCTATATGGCGATAAATTCTCTGCAAGCAGATCAAAGGAAATTCGAATGAAACTTCAAAATACATATAATGAAACGAGATGGGACACAGTTTCCAACAGTTGAAGGAAAGCAAACCAACTTTTCCCAGGAATCTTCATTGTGAAAGTTATGGATTTTACAAAATTGTGAATCCAACGTTAACAAAATATTCTAGAATTTAATATTTTCATCGATTATTCCGATTGCAACTCCTTTGGTCATGACTAATAAGAATCTGAAAAAAGAACTTCGAGTTCTTATAAACTAAGGCAAGACGTTCTTCAGATTCTAAATACTCTTAAATTATTTCATTCCCTTCCTGCATTTAAACAAAATAGGTTTTTTATTCATCGTTCAGTTTATTGGAAGAGATCAGAATCCTAAATTTGATCAATGATAACAGTCACTTCTAGAAATATCATTGCAGAAACTCCTTTTGTCAGGTGTGTAAGAAGTCTGTTAAACGCTGCAGCTGCACACCTTATTCCATTCACAGCTCTGGAAGTGGAATCTTAAGCCGATCATTCACTTGAAGTATAGCCATGCCATTTGTCCCAAGCCCGTTTTTTTTTCACCTATTTTAATCGAAAAATACAGGCACGCCATTCACAAGGACGCTAACTCTGAACGAAGGTAGGTGGGGAGCGATCTTCTTTCCCTCTCTACAGCTGCTTGTCAATCGCACTTCGATTTTCTCCAGTCAGCAGATTTTAATTTATTCTACCCTCGAAGCGCGACTTCAATATACGCAAGGCATTGTTGTTTTCGCTAGCCTCTTTCAGGGCGCCTCTGATTTTTGGTTCCGATTTCAGTCCAGACGGGATTCCAACCGTAGCAAGCCATTTGGTTAATTTCCATCGATTTTTAGCGCTTTTTCCTTCTCGCGTTCTACAATTTACACTTTGTCTGTGAAGTGAATGACCGGCTTTAGTCTCTCCATTGCCATCTGACCACCACAAGCAAGTCCATATACATTAACAATCCTCGCCAATCAGAACTCGGTTCTATGGAGTATTTGAATACGACTCTTCTGCGGAGTTCTGAATGAGTAATGAATGATGCAATCTTATTTCAGTTGTTTTAAAATGCGTTAACTAAAAGCTTCTAAACATTGTATTTATAAGTCGTCAGTATTGAAGAGAACGATCAGATTCTCTGATAAAAGAAAAAATTGGCTCGATTACAATAATTCAACTGCAGCCGGAAGCAAGTTCAGCATTTGTCAAAAGATTCGTAACCAACCAACCATTAGATTTTCCAAAACGAAATGGATCATTTTTTAAAAGCGTTCTCGAGTATACGATTCCAATTCCAATTATCATGGTCTTCACTGCTAATTCATTGCTTTTTATTAATGAGAACATCTTTTATATCCAACTACTATTTCTTCCAAAGAGTTCCAGTTCTAGACAGTACGTTTCTATTTCGCATACATCGTAATATTATTTAGTTTGGTTTGTTTGAGGGTTTATGGCGCAAGGGCCAATATTTGGCCAAGCTGCGCCAAACAAGGTAGTAAAAGTAATTTTATTTAAAACATACTTTCCCGAAAGCCTTTTTCTGCTTTTACTGAATTTCAATTTGCTCATGTTTCAAATTTTATACCAAATGTGATGCGAGACGCTTTGTCCTGGTGGTAAGGTTCAAAGACAAGTTCCACGAAGGATCCACAATGTATGTGGATCTAGTACATGATACATCATCTGTCGTTGATCAGACGCCCTTTCGTTGGTGTGGCGTGGAACATTGGATAGAGTGAGATTAGCTCGGGTGTCGCATTCGTCATCTGAGCACGATAGCGAATTACGATGTTCATACCAAAATACACCTCGTCCCGCTTCAAAAGCCGCTTATGTTAATTAGGCTAATTTTAAACATTTATCTAATTCGTCGCCTTTTCACGTGAAGGGCAGAAGCTATACAATACGTAAATAAAATCTAAGCGCCTAGGTCTAAAATTAATTTCAACTTTACAAACATAAAACAAGCTAAATATATATGTTCAAAAATTTTATATTCTCCGGATGTTTTTCCTGATTCTACAGAATTTCATTATTTAGCTCATATTTAAGACTTTTTACCAAATGCGATACCAGACTATGTGCCCTGGTAAAGTTCAAACACGATTTACACGAAGGATCCCCGATGTATGTAGATCTAGGGGTCTATTCTGGTACCCCCGGTTGGGGTGGGAGACATCACTTTTCCGCACGTTAAGGGCGGGAAAATTATCTCTCCCAACCCAACCGGAGGTACCAGAATAGACCCGTTAGTGCATGATGCAAAATCTGTCGTTGGTCATATGTCCCTCCGTTGGTTTGGCCTGGAATATTGGACGGAGGGAAGTCAGCTCGTAAGTAGTCTTCGTCATCTAAGCACGATCCCGAATGACGAGTTTATACCAAAATAGTCCTCATGCTGCTTCAAAAACTGGTGGAATTAATTAGGCTAATTTGATGCACTTATTCAGTTCGTCGTATTTTCACGTGAAGGGCACAAGCTATGCCATACATTTAAATAAAATCTAAGCGCCAAACGTGCAGGAGTCTATTCCTTGAATAGTATAAACTATTTTAATTCCTTTTTTTACCGAAGTAATATTCATTTATAAGCACAAATGCATGTCTTTGTCCTGTGTTTGGAGGTCGATACACGATAAACACGATCGTGCAAGCCATATGGATACTGTCACGCCACAAAATGGGATAGCTTATGGAAAACAAAGATAAAATAATTAGGTTAATAAGATACATTCCCTGCTTTAAATTTACGAATATTTCTGAAATATGTATGCGAGATGTTCAAGGGCAGTTTTAAAGATATTTAAGCAAGTTATTACGTAAAACTATTCGAAATGGCGAATTATTGATAAGTCAACTTTGAGATTCTGAGTTCCACCAGGGTGTGTAAAGAACAGCAACATGCAAGTTTCCAGAAAGGAATTTCGTTAATTTTTCTAGTGTCACTCTTCCTTGGCATGGGTTAAATGTATTAATAAAATAAACTAGCGTAATTCTTCTAGGACTTGTGTTAGTAATGAGATAACGTGAAATCTATAGAATCTGTTGTGTTATATGGATTTTCTGCAAGGAAAACCAACCAAATGTTTTTTTTGGAACTTTTTGTGATGGAAGATATCGGAGGAATCTGATCTTTTATGTATCGCGTGATATTTAAGTATCGTGTGAAATACAAATTTTCAATTTTTTTAACATCCTTAATATTTCAGTATTAAACCATGGATCCGCCAATATTTCATATATATCCCAGAATAAATGTAATGTCTCTTCCGGTTTCAAGACGACAAATTCTTTCAACTACTATAAAATCCGATTAAAGCAATCTATCTCAACTAACCACAACCTGAAATCCAGCATGACGACGAGTATAAATTGACTGTTATAATTAAATCATATTTCACGACCTCGATGGATATTTTCTAAAACTACACGATGTAGTTATATTAACGTCCCGTTTTGAAGCAATCTGAGGGCTATTTTGGAACGGACCTCGTAATTATGAACCGCAGTCAGATGACGAGGACGACACCTGAGCTGGCACCCCCTCCCCTCTCCAAACTTCCGCGCTACACCAGCGGGAAGGCGTTTGATCACAGCGTATCATTTGCCGTGCATCAGGCCCCATACAAGGCGTAGTTTTGGTGGAATCGGGTTTCGAACCTGGAATCCTCTGGCCCCAAAGCCGGGACCTTACCACCAGGCCACTGCGGCCTCAAGGACAGGATCCAATGCTGCCCATTTGCAGTTTTGGGACCGAAAGCCTAGAAACGGTTTTCTTAGGTGGGGAGATTTTGGATTTCCCCCGAAGTGGTGAATTCTCAAACGCCAAGGCATTTGAAGATGCTACCACAGCCAGTATTTTAGAATTTAAATTTATTTTGCCATAAGCTTTGACGATTATATTCTTTTCATCCAGATATCTTCAAACTTATGAATTCGCTTCCTTGAAATGAGGTCAGGTCATCGGTAGATATCGGGGAGTGCACAAGGAAATTTTCTTCCATGGAATAAAGGGAAAAATTATGTATTAAAGTTTAAGTAAGTAAAGTATTGTTTATTCTATGGAAAAACATCACTTTCCAAAAAGGCATTTATTAGCTATAGACATTTTATGAACGCAATCTTTACATTGGAGAAGACAAGTGTTGTATCCGAATGTTTTGTCATCTATGAAATAAGTCCTTTAGAATTGGCGTCATAATTTTTAAGTAATGAAAGCGTAGATTTACCCTTTGAATCTCAGGCTCGTGTAAAAAACGGAAGAGTTAATTAACCATAATTTCAAATAACCTTCAAAAATTTCAACATAGCCTTGAATTAACAAATCCATCGCCTATAGTTAAATGATTTTAACCAAAAAAATTTTAATAGTTTAAAAATTCTGCTAAAAATAAATTTTGCCATGTCTTGTTAAACCTCGGAGCAGTCTTAGGGAGTCAAATTGAAAATCGAATCGCGATTATATATGCAGAATAAATTAACGCTATATAAGTAAGATAGAAGGAAATTTTCTCCTAAACTTCTACGACCTGTTTCACCCCACACTATACATTGCCCACTTTCACTACGTTTTCACAGCAGGTAAAAAAAATTTCACTCCACTCTCCTCCACACAATTCCTACAAACGCGACACATCTTCGCTTCCCACTGCACCCTCATTATCTATGAGCACGACACATTTTCACTCCGTATACATTGCCCACGGCCTCTACACATTTTCACGCCACACTCCACCATACATTGTACTCGACCACAACACATTTCTCACTCCACCACGCATTTCCCACTCCACCACGCATTTCCCAGAACACACGTTTCTCACTCC
>BGPR01015322.1:22781-36960 GCA_013235015.1 Araneus ventricosus
TAATTCTCGAATATTCAACTGGTACTAACAATTCCATCGAGCTCTTCTTCAACAGATTTGTACAAGATAGTCGCTCAGGGGGCATAGGAATTAAAGGAAACGATAATGAGCTTAGATACTCGGATTCGAATCCAGAAGAAATTTAAGTGAAAATATCGGAAGACTTTCGAATATTTCATCTGATACTAACAATTCTATGGTGCTGTTTTTCTCGAAGATTTCTACAAGGTAGTCACTCAGGAGGCATGGGAATTAAAGACCATGGTAATCATATTAAATAATCGGATTCGAAACTTATGTGAAAGTACTGATAATTTTTATTCCATTATTTAAGACCATCGATTATTTCAGTTGGTGTCGAAAATATCATTAAAAGAAACATTTGGCAATTTCCAGTGATCGTCTTTGAAAAAAGGAAAGAAATTCGTGCCTTTAGTCAGAAACATTATAGCATGACAATGTTTTAGGCTTAATTCTTCTGGTTTGATTGCATCAACCGTTGCATTCTGTACGTCAGGATTTTAACATTCCGCCATTTACAGAAAAAATGCCAACCTAAAACATTATTTACTGTATCATCTGCGTTTTCATAGCTGTATTTCGCCGTCGTTTTTAAGAAATTCGTTCGTCGTTACAAATTATATCAAAATGATACAAAATTCGGGATATTTCCATTAAATTTGAAACAGATTTACACAAACAAGTCTTGAAAATTAAATATATTTGAAATGTGAATTTACTTTTTTAATTAAAGGTAGTTCTGGAAAGCTGACTCCGCAATTTTTGAGCACATTTGAATTACAAGCTACTGAGTATTTTATAGCAAATGAATGCTAAAAATCTATTTCATGTGCCATTGTATAATAAATTTTGAAAATTTATTAAGATTAAAGAAAAAATTGTACGGAATTAAAATTGGTATTATTGAAAATCTAATTTTTCTAATTTTGAATTGCTGTAGAAAGAAGTCTTGTGCGGTAATACGTTCCGAAGTTATTGAAGCAAAACGTTAAAATTAGATTCATTGCAAATTGATAAAAATTTAAAAAAAAAACCTTTCTTAATGACACCTACTATCCAAGAAGTAACTACTCGCCAAATTTGGTAACTCTAAATCCAACGGTTCACTCTGTAGAGAGTTACGCCATCTTCGTCATCTGACCGCGGCTTACAATTGCGAGGGCCATCCTAAAATAACCCTAGTGTTGCTTCAAAAGGGGACTTTAATACAACTAAACTCATAGAGAACGAGGAAAGTGGATGAAAATATCGACTGTTTTTAAAAGACATAACACATAACGACTGCAAATATTTTCATTATTTTTTTTTCAGAGACGCCGAAAGGAAATTGTGCAGAAACATAGATTTTATCGAAGGCATAAAATATAAACAAATCCAAATATATTGGCTATTTAAGATTTAAAAAAATCTTTTAAAATATATGCAAACTCAGCCTTACAATACATGAAAATGCGCGAATTAAAATAACTTATTAAACTAAATATAAACTTTATACAATCAATACTTTAATACTAAAACAATTATTTTATTTAAATATATGTGGAAACGCCACACAAACAATGTGAGAGTGGCGCCCTCTACGATTGAGCTCTGTGTTGTAGACACTAGACGGAACGAGAAGACAAATGAACACATAGTCCATTGCAATTAGACCGAAAAATGGCAAATAGGGGAAAAAATTTATATAGTTTTGAAACTTTGGACAAATACTTCTTTGACATCAAGGATATCAGAACCGAAAAGTTTCCACCTCTCCGGGGGGAGCTTTCGCCCCTAGGGGAAAAAAACTGAAGTGAAGTGGAGTGTTAGGTCAGTTTTTTCTAGATTTCCTTAACCCTACACATTCAATGTTAGAAATGGTATAGATGAAAGTCGTAGAGTATAAAATTCTGCGTCGAATGAGTACCAACACTACATATTTTGTTACAGTGGTACGATTACAAACTCTTATCAAAGTTGCAATGATTTTTCAATTTTCCAAAAAAAAATCATTATTCTTACAAAAGACGACGCATACAATCAAATACTCTATCTAAATAAAGTTTGTATGTATAAGTATTTACATTTGTAAGCACATGCATATGTCAGAGCACCAATACCAGAGCGCTAGTGTGGTGTGGAAGTTAGGAGAGAGAGTACAACTATTACATTGCAATGAGACCGAAAAACGACAAATAGGAGAAAATTTTGTAAAGTTTTGAAACTTTGGTCAAATACTCTTCTGACATCAAGGAAACGGAAACCGGAAAGTTTCCATCCCTGAGGGGGAACTTCCCCCCAACACCCCTCGAACTTGCAATACCATCAAAGCACAAAATGATCGTACCCAGCTTATAAAACAATAATGAACATTTTATTTCTTTAACTGCAATAAATTATTTTCGTAAATATTCTAATTATATGTAGCCTCTTGCTGGCCATGTTTTATAATATCTTTGATACAGTTCCAGAGCGACCAGTTGGTAACACTGACAACCTTTACTTCGTTCTTGATGGAGGCTCTCTTATTCATCGTGTAGTATGGCCAAAGCAAGATACTTTCGGTGATGTTTACACCACATATATGTCTTATATCAAGAGGCATTACGGCGATGAAGTAACAGTTGTTTCTGACGGATATACCGAAACCAGTGTTAACACAAAGGTTATTGAACGCCAAAACGTACCTCAAGAGAAATAATTTTTAATAAAAGCACAGTTCTCCTTGACCCTCAGAGATAATTTCTAATCAATCTTGCAAATAAGGAGCGTTTCAATTCGCAAACTTGCTAGCCACTTCGAGAACATATGCATATGCACGTTTGTAGCAACAGATGATGCTGATGTACAAATTGTGAAGACCAGTATAGAGACATGTTTATGTAATTGGCCAAGATGTTGATATTCTTGTTTTACTTACTGCTCTTACTCCAGACTATATAGATACTCTCATGTTGAAAGAGGGTAAGGGTAAAGTCAAAGATTGGTTCTATAGCTCTAAATATCTGCAGAATTCTAATCTTGTGATCGAATGCAAAAAAATCCATTCTCTTCGTTCATGCGATTAGTGGTTGTGACACAACCTCAGGGTTCTATTGAAAGTGAAAACTACAAGCAGTGCCATTGTTCAACCGAAAGTATCTTGCTTTGGCCATACTACACTATGAATAAGAGAGCCTTCATCAAGAACGAAGTAAAGGTTGTCAGTGTTACCAACTGGTCGCTCTGGAACTGTATCAAAGATATTATAAAACATGGCCAGCAAGAGGCTACATATAATTAGAATATTTATGAAAATAATTTATTGCAGTTAAAGAAATAAGCAATGTTCATTATTGTTTTATAAGCTGGATACGATCATTTTGTGCTTTGATGGTATTGCAAGTTCGAGGGGGGTTGGGGGGAAGTTCCCCCTCAGGGATGGAAACTTTCCGGTTTCCGTTTCCTTGATGTCAGAAGAGTATTTGACCAAAGTTTCAAAACTTTACAAAATTTTTTCCTATTTGTCGTTTTTCGGTCTCATTGCAATGGACTAGTTGTACTCTTTCTCCTAACTTCCACACCACACTAGGAGCTCTGGTATTGGTGCTCTGGCATATGCATGTGCTTACAAAAGTGAATACTTATACATATGTACTTTATTTAGATAGAATATTTGATTGTATGCGTTGTCTTTTGTAAGAATAATGATTTTTTTTGAAAATTGAAAAATCATTGCAACTTTGATAGGAGTTTGTAATCGTACTACTGCAACAAAATATGTAGTGTTGGTACTCATTCGACGCAGAATTTTATGCTCTGCGACTTTCATCTATACCATTTCTAACATTGAATGTGTAGGGTTGAAGAAATCTAGAAAAAACTGACCTAACACTCCACTTCACTTCAGTTTTTCCCCCTAGGGGCGGAAGCTCCCCCCGGAGAGGTGGAAACTTTTCGGTTCTGATATCCTGGAGGTCAAAGAGGTATTTGACCAAAGTTTCAAAACTATATAAATTTTTCCCCCTATTTTACCTAATTGCAATGGGCTAATAATGGCCGTTCCGTAGATATTGCCATTTTGAACCTTTGAGAGGGGCTGTAGGGAAAAGCTCCTGGGAGATTTTTGGGGACTTTCGTAATCTATCAGTGGTATAAAACTCAGCTTTACGCAATTTTTTTTTTCCGAAATTGACTGTTTTGGGGTCTTTATTGACTGGGCTATAAGGGTTTAAACCGTTCTTTCACAAAAAAATTGATTTTCGAGAAGAAAAATGGACCATAAATTCATTTAATTTCGTGCAGAAAAAATTTTATGATGCTTTGTGTATTTATTTCAAGAGCTTATCCAAAAATTGTAGTTCCTCCGTTTTGCCCGAAAATGTATTCTTCAAAGTTTCTTTGGAAAAACAATTCAAAAATTAATCAAACTGTCGAAATATAAACATTTAAGATTAGTTTTTTAAAATCTGATTTGCTTTTAGAAGCTGCAATTATTTGAAAAATTTTTTTAGTTATTTTGTTGCACTTCGCAATAAAACTAATTTAAAAACTTTAAATTTATCAGCATTCGATTTAAGCTTCATAGAGATCTGGAGAATATATATTCATCTAAAAAAATTACTGTTGAGGCTGGCGTTTGTAACAATCTTCAAATGGCTTTAAATGGGATGTTAATTTAAGTGCTCAATCCATCACCTATAATGCAGTACTTCTTGGTGAGTATTCCAGTATGTTATTTAATTTTCATTAAACACTCACTTTGAAACTTAAGTGAGAAGATAAAGTCTCAAAAATTAATCTTTATGATTGAAATACAATCTGTTTGATTTTCTTATGCTTTATTATACACACTCAGGAAGTAGTTAATTTTTTAAACCCCTAAAAATATTATTAGTTTAAATCTACTTAACTTATTGATGTCTATTTCTCCTATGGTAAAGATTCGAAAAACCCAAAAGTGTCCAGCAAAAGAGAAACAAAAAATAAAATTTATTCAGATACTCGACACAGTAAACAGTGTGCCGAGTATTTGAATAAATTTTCAACAACATTAGCCACTTTGAGGTTTAAATAAAATCAACGAAGTTGAAACATAAAAGTTTCCATAATCATACAGGCAGTTGTTATATTGAGAAACATTTTAGTAAATACAAGGGTGATCTGAAAGTATCGGACCTGGTGTCCTATATTTAAAGCCAAAACACGCAGAGTGAAGTTCGCTAACCTTGAACCCTCCAACAAGTGCCCAAAAGTTAGAAGGTCGTAGCTCCCACGTCTTCTGTATAGTAGAGCTTTGAAAAAATGTAACTACGCTGTTGCAACATTTGATATGGCAGAGAAATTTGAACTGAAAACAGCGCTTTCTTTGAATCATAGCCATACACCTACGATTCATCCACTGTTACAATAATTTTTAAAAAGTTTTCCCTCATTTTGAACACATTTAAGGAGATCGAGCGTAACTGAGAACCGGTCTTCTTTTATACTTGCAGAGAACAGTTTCTGCACAAACTTGGAAAACATACGTCTCAGACCCAAATCTTCAGTCAGAATGGACTAAACTGAGCCATGGCTAATTTTGCACTCTTCAGGTAACTCACATTCGTGAGTTACTGAGTGAGTGAGATGATTTCCACTCACAACTTGGGTGTTTTGACATTTGGGAACGTTTTGGAAGTCACTCTATATTTTCACGGCCATGTCGGAAAGGTTTGAACATCTCAAAAAGTGTTGTCCGGCTCATACAATCTTCCCCGTAAGCTTTCAACTTTGCATAAGTCTCACTACATGTATCATCAAGCTTTTGGCAAAATTTGATGCGGATTCTCTACTCAACGTTCTCTGCCACAAAAATTGCGAAGACACCACTGCATAGATTTTTCAAAACTCTGCTGTACAAAAGTGGTGGGAGCTACGACCTTCTAACTTTTGGCGCACTTATTGGAGGTTGAGGTTAATACCTTGTGCTTTCGGCACGTTCATGGATGGGTCCAAGATCAGTATCTGGTAAGAATCTTCTTTGTGTTTTGGCCATGAGGATAGGGCACCACTGTGGTGTAGGTAAGGTAAGTGGCGTCTGGGTCATAATATAATTTTTCGCCACCACTACCCATCATCATTAGTGATTTAGATTGTGTAAACAGCACCCAGGGCTTGGTAATTTTTCGCCCCTCATCCTATTTGATTTTAAAAGTGGTATAAACGCATTAACACTTTGTAACCACGGCCGGTGGCACACCAACAGCAAGTGGCGCCCAGAAAATAATATGATTTTTTTTTATCCCAGCTGCCATTAGTGATTTAACAGGAGTAAATGGCGCCAGGAATATGGAACTATCTTTACACCCCCTCATCTTATATTGCTTTAAAAACACCATAAACACAGTAATGTGTTGACTCCATGGTGCCCTTTATAGATGGCGCCAGAGGCATCTATACCCCCTTGCTCCCTGGTCGTTATGCCACTGGGATACCCGTCCTGATACTTCTTGATCACACCTCGTATATGCTAAGGATGAATAGTGATTCAATCCCTTTAACCCGGCAGGTATTTTGCAGTGCACTGTTCTATCCCCAAATTACAAACATTAGTAAGTGCATATCAAAAGAAAATTACCTGTTATAACTTAAGTTAATCATAATATAAATTTAATAAAAACAATTTTTTAAAACACATATTTATTAGCACACTAAAAAGTAGAAGGTGTTTAATTTATTTTCTAGTCTTTAAGTCATTGTTAAAAGATGTATTAAGAGTTTATATGTTTCAAAAATAAACAATTGCGGTTTAAATTTAAAAATATAGATAATCTATTTTTTGGAGGGGACGCAGAATTTTGAGCTTTGGCCTGGGACGTAAAAACGCACAAATCAGTCCCTGAGAAAAAGTTATTAAAGATAATGTTGATTTAAATGGATTTGTGAAAGTGTTGTGAATTATATATCTCCCCCTTTTCATAGATTTTACCAAATAAACTTGGTTTCTTTAGCGTCGCCATAGACAGTTACCCGAAAATGTATACAAATCTCAGGAAATGGAACACCTATATTGAAATTGTACTGTTGACCTTTTCCTCTATGGTTTGCCAACATATTTATTCTCCATTAAGGTTTTCCTTTACTTTGGGGTTAAAAACACCCTCTGTCAAACAATCCCACCTGAGCAACCTTGGTATGGTTTTGGGATCGGATAAGTTGGCAGAATCTATTCCATTACATATCTACTGTGAATGTATGCTCTTGTCCGCTAAATTTGTCTTCATGGGTGAAATTTTCTTATGATGGTGTGAAATTTTGGACAATAAGCTACCGCCTCAGACATCATCCTCTCCAACTGGTAGAGGTTTGAAATTATGATGTTCTTCCTCGATGGACCTTGGATGTATTAAGAAACGGGGACATTAATCTAACCAATAAAAGAACCAAAAAATCTCAGTTGCTGTAGAATGTTCCTACTTTCACCCCCTACACTTTCTCAGTTCATCAGTAAATTCACTGAATAATGAAATTATGCCTGAGAATTATAATTTAAAGCCATAATTTGCCTATTATTACAAAGTTGTCAAGAATTTAATACAAATTTGTAAAATTATTGAGGTTAAAAATTCGTATAATGCGGACAGATGGCACTAAAGTGTAGAACATCGGCCAATTTCGCTGGAGAAGGCATTAAACTTATGCACATCGAAGAATTAATGCAGGATTTTTTGAATAACAATTGAAGATAAGATTTTTTAACTACTTGTCCTTATATTTCCATTTAAGGTGCACAAAAGCATGACAAAAAGATTAGTCATAGAATTCCTGAGCATTTCCTTTCAGTTTCTTATCCGTTGCGAAGGAGTTCAACTGATTAAACAAACTGTCTGATTTGTCACAGAATTCTAGTGATAATGTTATCTTCTCAGGGAACATCATAAGATTACATCTCGCTTTCGTAATTCGATTCAACTTCGAAAAAGTCCATAAATAACATCTTTCAAACTGCGCATAAACGTTTATAGGTCTGTAGACTAATAAGGAAGAAGAGTCTGAGAAGTGTGCGTCGTCTAATGTCGTCTGTTTCATTTCTGTAATTATCATACTATGATCTACCACTACAAACGTGTTCAATTAAAGTCACTAGCATCACAGAACAGTACAATTTTTTTAAATATATATATATATACAAACATAAACAAAACCAGAAACAAATGCAATAACAGTTAAGAAAATACGTAAAATGAAAAAGTGCAATCTCAAAAGAAGTAAACTTTAGGAAAATGTTAGGAAATGGACAAAATATGATAAACATAGAATCTGAAAAAGATTTAAATGTGAGAAAAAATAGATTCTATAAATGATTTAAATATGAGGAAAAAACTTCACAAATGCGGTGAATGCGCCAATGTAGCAGTACAACTGAAAAGTGAGAAATATTAATAAATATTATGGCATCTTGTTCCTTTCTACTGTTTTGGTTTTTCTTTTACAACGTGTTTTTAATGTTTTATTTTATTAATATATATATATATATATATATATATACACTATATGCCCAAAAGTATCCGGACACTTGCAGATTTTCACATTTTTTAGAATTTCTCCTGAATGGTTTAACCGACTGCCTTTAAACTTCGGACATGTAAAGAATAGACAATAACCCACATTTTACATTGAAGATTCGGTCTTGAGGGCAATTAGGGGACCGTCTACAAACTGATGAAGACAAAAACGTTTTTGGCCCACCCCGCTTCACAGAATACTGATAACAAGATGAAACTTTCAGAAATGGTAATGTTTAATGTGCATAATATTTACAGGAATTTTTGTAAACTCAGCCCAAATATTTGGGAAGATATAAAGGTTTTCTTAAAAAATCTCAAATTTTCCCACCTGTTTTTTGCTTATAACATGCAGAGTTTTCTGTTATATTATGCGAAACTTACAGAGAAAATGACAATATGTTAGAGAAGCATTTGTGTAAAACTTTGGAAAAGAATTGTTGAATATTACAGGAATTATGAGCATTTTTAGTAAATAGTGTTTTACTGCGCATGCGCGAAACATAGTGTAATTTTTCTTTCACAACTTTAAAGCCAGATATTTAGGGCAACTTATATAAAAACATTCAGTTCAATATCATTAGTATTCAGAAAGATATCGGCATTACAACGAGCAAAATTTTAGCTCCTGTCGAAGAGAAGCTAAAAGATGAGGGGTTGTACACAAATTGATATTTTTTAAACTTATATCTTTAAATAGTTATATTGAAATGTATAGTGGTTAGAATTTGCTGAATATCCATGAACACATCTAATATTCGTAACGAATAAAAAATATATATGTAGAATTATTAAAATATTTTAAGAAAAGAAATTAATTAGATAAAAAATCGTTTCGCCATGAAATAAATATATTTAAAAATATCGTTTGGCTGTAAAATTGTAATATGTAACTTGTTAATAATCATGTAAATAATATAATTAAAGTAATAAAATTTTTGTTATTTATAGTGCCTAATTAACTGCAATTTAAGTTATGCACGTAATTGATAAGTGTTCATGGGTATGCAGCAAATTCTAACAGCTATACAATTCAATATAACTATTTAAAGATATAAGTTTAAAAAATATCAATTTGTGTACAACCCCTCATCTTTTAGCTTCTCTTCGACAGGAGCAAAAATTTTGCTCGTTGTAATGCCGATATCTTTCTGAATACTAATGATATTGAACTGAATGTTTTTATATAAGTTGCCCTATATATCTGGCTTTAAAGTTGTGAAAGAAAAATTACACTATGTTTCGCGCATGCGCAGTAAAACACTATTTACTAAAATTGCTCGTAATTCCTGTAATATACAACAATTCTTTTCCAAAGATTTACACAAATGCTTCTCTAACATATTGTCATCTTTTCTGTAAGTTTCGCATAATATAACAGAAAACTCTGCATGTTATAAGCAAAAAACAGGTGGGAAAATTTGCACCGCTGTAATTCAGTTATATTTTATATGTTCATAAGAAAACTGCTGCTACGAAATGCGAGGGCCTGTTCAGAGTATGTCAAATCCCTGCAGGTGATTCAAGTTAAAAACACAGGTGATGATTCAGGCCACATGAGGAGGCTATAGACAGGAAAATATAATAACTTTATATATGTCTTCCATCTAAGCTTGTTGTACCATTTTACAAACAGCACATGAACCCAAATCCTTTAATTGTTTGAAAACTATATGGTGAACTACATCACTCTCAAAGCCTGTAATAAACAATCTTTTAACTCTTTAAATTGACGATTTTGTAGCCTAATTTTGATAGTTTGTTTTAAAGGCATATATCATATACTAGCTACCGTAATTTCTCAAGAATACAGTAAACACTCACTTTTTTCACAACTCTTTGAGTGCCGACCAGAATTTTTTAACTTGAAAATATTTTTTGGTTTGAATATATTCACGTGTAGGTCTTAGCCCAAACCAATTTTTGGGTGCCAAATTAGACCAGCCTCTGGCTTGCTGGCAACGGATCTTCATTTCAATTAATCTTGGGTGCTAGAATTATTTACGAAAACGCCATTCAATATAATCATAAATACTGCCTAATAGGATGGAGATGGCAAATCAAAATCAAAGTTCAAACGTCCTGGAATCAATCACGCCAGTTTGCTGTGATCTACTTTCGTAAGAAAACTGAAAAGTTCAAGCAATTCTACCAAAGGCAGTTCATTCTCCGATGGCCAGAAATGATTTGAGGATTCAGACCGCTCAAGAAATGGTTGCTTACATAACTTTACCAGTGATTATATCCTGACACAGTAGGTAAAATAAGCGTGGGGTTGCACTTTTGCGTTCACTTTCGAGACTTTCAAATTCAGAAAAATTCCTCAAGATGCTTTATTTCCCTCCTAAAACATTCCGTATTGGCTTATCGTTTCGCAGAATTAGGCACTTCCGAACTGGGTCAGGGGTCTCAGGGCTGGTCTAACTTCAAATTCGTCAAGATAATTAATCAATCGACTGCCTCGAATCTCTCATAAGAATTAATTCGAATTCAGCAGAACACATTTCTTTTATAGTGGCCAAAAGATTCAAGTTTCTTGAATTTGTCCGGAGTGATAGTGTTTCTGGACCAATCTGTGCCCTCACTTTAGCACTATGTGGCAAGAGCCACAGCATGGCCATTCTCTGTCAAGATATTTCCTCTTCTGTCTCCTTTCCTTTCTTTGTCGATCCGGCAGTGCTTTCAAACACTCCGAGGGTTGTGATCGGGATCGTTTTGACATCAGCTACTTTTCTGTTCAAACTTTCATTCAGCTCGCTGGGGAGATCAAGTCTTAGAATTCGTGGAAATTGGCGACTCTTTGGACCGCACAACATCTCAGTCAGCGTAACATCTTTTTTTTGTACTTTGAAAGCTGACGATTTTGTGCAACTATTTGAATGGTTTTGACTTCTATCAACATGGCTTTTTATCCTCTCAATTATTGGTACTCTGTTTTAACTCCTTTGACTGTAAAAAACTCAAGGAAAGACTTTATGTGCGTCCATTTTAGTTGCATGCATTTATTCAAATTGCTTTTGTTTATTCTTAGTAATTATTCATCTACAATATATTTTAGTTCATGGAAATTTTAGGATATTAACTTTAATTTTTTATTGATGTCATGGCTCAGGATAAATTAAAACGTCAATCTATTTGCTGTTTACAGAACAATATTTCAAAAGAAATACTCTAGTATGCGGGAAATAGTCATCTGCAACATTGAAGCCCTTATGCTTAAAGGGAGATATGAGTAGCCCTGATGGTAAGATCTCAAAGCAGGTGTAAAGGGCGGAAATTTTGTGAGGTTTGCCAGGTCATTGGGCGTGATATCGTCGACGACGGATCAATTCGAGGAGGACCTATACCAAGAAATCATGCCTCTATTTGCATGAGTAGGTTAATATTCAAAACTAGATCATCTATTTTGAAATATCAATTTTGAAAAGTTTCATTGCGCGTTTATCTAGTTGAAGCCATGATAGGAATTTGGGAGTTAATTAACGGCAATAATCGTTGTCATTGCGCTGGGCAGTGAGAGTGGAGGGAGAAAACATGGTGGTTTCCATGGGGCAGCACAGGTTCAAACTTGGTTTCCTATGCAGCTAAATGTAATGGGAGATTCACTCAATTCTCCATACATACATAAACATTTTTGGTTGGCTGGGAACTGCATGAAATTCCCTAAGAGGGAATGTTAGCTACAGAAATGCGTTTATCTTTGATCCTTCAAGTGTTTGGCTGAGATGAAAGAACCACTTCCTCAGGGATTTATGTATTCATTATCACAGGAGACTTATTGTGTTTGATAGTAAATATTGAATGCGAAGAGATAAAAAAATGTTAACTCAATATCCATACCAAATTCCCACCAAAGAGCAGTATATTTTGTTTAATATTCAGAACATGAATATCAATATAGATGACTTTGTAGTTTTATATTGACGCAGTGGGCAGAATCTGAGAAGTTCAAGTCAGGGGGGGGGGGGGGCTAGGTCATAAAAACTTTGTATCAGTAGTGATGAATGTTCAAACTTCAAAATTTAAAATAAAACCAGAAACTCTCCTTTAGCTTTACGGTTTTACTCACACGACAACCGTCCATGAGGCAATACAATGCCTCAAATTAATTTAAATAAATTTTATTGAAATAACTAGCCAAAAATGTCGGTAATCAGTCAAAGAAACTACAAGGAGGTATAAGGTGGGATATGTATTTACAAAGAACAGGAGAAAATTTTCAGAACCTGTCGAAACAGAAGCAGTTGTGAAACAAATTTTTTTGTATTTTTTAAAGAGAGAATTAAAGAAAAAAATAATTTGTAATGATGACAATAAAATCAAAATTCTGAAATACAGGGGCTGCTATTGATCATTCTAGGATGCATACTATTACGTTTAAGAAAGTGAAATTCCTAGGGTTTCTAAAAGTGATTTAAATGAATATTTAAGCGAAAATTGTAAAAGACAAAAGACTAAAGTAAAAGAAATCACTGTGTAATTCCTTTAAATTTTTCCACTAGAGGCATGTTTGCCAAGCTCTATTTGAGATCTAACCCTTCAGGTCTCAACTTTACCCTTAATACAAAAGTAAATTTTATACACTCATAATTTTAGTGTTTAATTCAATATTATCAAGTTAGGAAACACCTTTTTTAATTTTTTTTAAACCCAATTAGCAGTTTTTTTGGTGATTTCTTCGTTCAGTTTTATATTAAAATAATCACATTTTCTTACACTTTTATTTTAAACTATCTGATTTCTGTGTTGTGAAGGAATGAGGGCCTAATAATCGATTTTCATTTACTGAGTGGTTGAACTTTTGTATTCTTTGATAGCCCTTCATTTGAATATTTTCAAGACTAAATTATCAAATTCAATAGATTTAAATTATTAGAATTTTGATTTCTTTTGTCATACCATTTAGTGAGCAAGAAAAAAAGTCATCAAGAATACATACTATTCTCAAATCCTCATTAACACAGTCTCTATTTATATTTTAACGCTCTCTATAATATTTCAAGCTGAGCCAGACATGATTCTCATGTTTCAATTATTCCATTAAGAAAACATCTTGAAATGATTTCCACTCTTATACAAAAATTCCCAATTCATTTAAACAGCCTGACCAAAATCTAAGGCATAGAATCTAAAGGAGTTTAAAATACAAGATGCCATGGAACAAAAAAATAGACGTTTATCAACGCAAACTCTGTTCCCATTAAAAGTATGAAAAATTGAATCCATATATAGCCAGATTTCCTTGATGTCTGGCTTGGCTGTGAACAAACATCAAAGCTTGCCTATATATGTCTCTTACTATATACCCAAAGTATCGGACACTGCAAGTTTTTTTTGTTTTAGAATTTCTCAGGAATGGTTTAAACAGGAGCCACATTTTCAGCTTCAGAAATATAAAAGAATAGACAAACCAACTCATTTTACAGTGAAGATTCGGGATTCTGAGGTGAATCAGGGGAGTTGTTCTCCCAAACAGTGAAGGTCAAAACGTTTTTTAGTCCACTTGCACTTCTTGGAATACTGATAATAAGGATGAAACTTTTCAGAAATGAGTAATGCTTGTCATGAGAATAATATTTGGAAAGAATTTTGCATAAGCTCAGCACAAATGTTGGAAGAATCTGAAAGTTTCTTAAGGAAACCTCGATTTTCAC